>CM049407.1:24900000-25187500 GCA_026929865.2 Hyperoplus lanceolatus | reverse complement strand
AAAGATATCTGATCCATTTAACCATTAATAGAAGCAACTTAGCAACACATAAAGTAATGTAGAGCTATCAGGCTAAGAACAAGGCTTTTTTTCTTCGTATCGTAATGATTTCTTGTTGTTTGGTATGTACGACTATTGCGAGAATAGAGATTTTAGAAAGAATTGAAGTTTTTGAACAAGCAGCTAATGTGTTTACTGCACAGACCGGAGTGAGTTGTCCTGCAAAGCTTTAGGCAACGGACAAAACACTAAAATCCATGGGAGTCTTTTTCTGTGTAGATGTGAATCCTGCTGACAACAAGGGAACATTTTCCTCCGATTTCCCCTGAGGGGTCGTTAATGTTTCACAACCACAAAGTGTGTGAGAGGAGGAGAAAGAGAGTGGGAGAGTAATGACTCTCACAGTAACACAGTCTCATCTTTACACTGCAGTAGAACCATGACTGGTATCACGAATATCCCTGGCATTGTCATTACTGTTACAGGCAGCAGAGGATGCACATAAACAGTCTTAAAGGTGCAGTCAGTGATTCTGGAAAATGCTTGTCGTCAAAATCTGGTATCAACACAGCTTAGCTTGCAACATAATACACAGCCTAGACTCTGTAAAAACGGGCATGTTGCTAGCTACGGTGTATCCTCTTTTTTTTGTTCACACACCCTTTGTTTACATACCCCGTTTACAGAGCCTACGCTGTGTATTATCACCAGATTCTTTATCATCACACAAACAGGTAGCAGATCGCGAGGAGATATTCTCTGATTTTGACAAAAAGTGATTTAGATAACAAAAGCGTTCTCCAGAATTGCTGACAAATGTAGTGTTTATTATTTGAAGGAATATGCCTTGTTCAAGCTACTAACTGTCGAGCCATATAAGGGCATGTTGATTCTTGCCGTTAATTTGTATACTTACATGTTACATGTTTATTGTATAAAAAAACAGCTCTCGGCTTTACTTGTTGCACATTTTAAAAAGCGATCATTATGGCTTCATGCGAGCGGCTGGGATTTGTTTTAATCTTTCAAGCTCATTACACATCCAAAAACAAGTGATAACATCTTCTCTTCAAAAATGAATGTTTATCTTGTCATTCCTCCTCACTACATTCAAAACAGTGGGAATACGGCCCACTCACATAACATCTATCTCTCAATCAACCAGACAATCCTTCCTAATTAGGGAAAGGATGCATGAAGAGAGCGTTTCTCTAAAATACCTGTGACATACTGTTAATACAATTCAGCAGCAGTATTGATAAAGCCTAAAGAGTAAAACAGTAGTGCATAGCTCCAAAAACCCTTGAGAAAATGTCCACTTCTGTTACAAAATGAATGAATTTTCTTTATACAACGTGATTTTTATGTTCTCTTTATTATGCATGTACACCCATAGTGTTCAATTGTTCTCTCTCTTATATTCATCTATTGTCTTATTTCTTTTCACTTGTAAAAGATGTATATAAGCACTTGGACTTGCCTCTGTGTATGAAATGTGCCATATAAATAAATGTGCCTTGCCTACTGTTAATGGTGCATATGTAACAAGTAAATAAACAGCACATATTGTTGGTAGCTATAATGATATAATGATGGCTGGTGGTACTGCATTGTGTATTTCAAATAGACAGGACAAACAGTAGAGGTGTTATTGTATTAAAGTGAGACAGTATTTTCTGTATGCATTATGACTTAGAGGCTCATTTTATTATCCGTGTACATCCATGGTTTTCAATTGGTTCTCCTCTTCTTTTATTCACATTTATTTGATTTGTTCTATAAGTGGATTTATGTTCAGCATTTGGACTTGTCTCTGTGTATGAAATGTGCCATATCAATAAACTTGCTTTGTACTACTGTGAGTAAATAAACTGCACATATTGTTGGTATAATGATAGCTTGTGGTACTGCATTGTGTATTGTGCATTTCAAACAGACAGGACTTAGGTGTTGTTGTATTTGGTCTTACCGGCCGCGGGGCAGCTCTCCCTCCTCTCTCTTCCAGCGGACAGTGGGTGTGGGGTCTCCATGCACCTCACAGTAGAAGTCCACCGTATCTTCTGCCAACACCACCTGGTTCACCGGCTGCTTGGTGAACACTGGCCTCTCTGTGAATTAACACAGAGAAAATAATGTAGAGACCATGTGTAAAATGCTTACGGTGCTACTTCCGAAGTAAATGCAGTTTGACTTTTTCACATGTGTCAGCAGTACATTGCATTAGTTTTTCATGTCATTGGAAAGTGTTATGATTAGGAATAGTTTTAATCTTAGGTCCTCGTCTTTTGAATAGCCTCCCAGAGGAACTGATATTTTCAAAGCTAAACTTAAGACCTACCTTTTAAGCTTGGCTTTAATAGAATTTTACTGTATTTATCCAATGTAATCAATATTTAATTTGATTTTCTTAAGTTTTCGATAACATTTGATTTCATAGTGTATAATATATCTTTTTCAAGAATTTATTTATTTATGTTTATTTCTTTATTCTTTACTTCTATGTTCATCCAGGTTTTTAATTTAATGTAATTGTTCTCCTTAAAAATTCTCCTTACTCATAGTTTCGTCATTTATTTTGTATTGTATCCATGGCTATTCTTTTACGATGTAAAGCACTTTGAGCTCCATTTTCTGTTTATGAAGAAGTGCTCTGTAAATAAAGTTGGATTTGATTTGAATACATTAGGGCACAACTATGAATCTAAAGTGCTGTCTTTCGTGTTTGTAAAGCAACTTGTCAAAAGCAGTTTGTGAACCTTAGAAATGTAAAAAGAGCAAAGAAAAGGTGGAGAGAAATGGATTAGAGAGAGAGGAGAGCAGGAGGGCTGGGGGGCGGGGGGGGGGGGGTTAAGCACGGTGTGGAAAACTGTGTGGAGAGAAAGCTGGTGTCCACTGCATTGCACCATAACTCACTTTGAGTGGGAATAGTTGATCCCAGCCTCAACTCAACCTGACAGAATTCTTATCAAACCTTTACCAGTATGATACATGTATAGTATAACACCTCAACACAAGACAGGAATTGATGATGAGCACATTTATTATTAGAATTTGCATCAATAGTTTGCTCATACAGATGTCAAATTGGAACATACTACCACTGCATCAGACTGACTGCATCAGCCGGCAGGCGGGGTGCCTGCCGGCTGCGTACGCCCCCTGGTGCCTGGGCTGCGACACCTACCGTCCCATAAACCCCTAACCCGTACCTTTGTGCTTATCAACGTGTTCTATTTGTCTGTGGCGTTATCATTAGGGCTGGGTATTGTCAAGGACTTCGCGATACGATACGTATCACGATACACTGGTCACGATACGATATATCACGATATATTGCGTATCTTGATATATCACGATATATTGTGATATTCCATAAACAAGTTGCCTTGTCAAACATAACAGCAAAATATAGTGATAATTGCACAGACAAATGAAGTCAAAACTATTTCATTCACAACTTCCTTTACTATTTTTCTTCTTTTTTTTGGTTTTGGCAAATTACCAAACACTGCTGCAGCTGCCATAACATCAAAATAATAAATCCAATTCACTCTTGTACTAACTGTACAGGACACAATGAAAATGAAAACACATCAGTGTGCTTTTGTGACACAGTGAATCTTAAGTATTTTTATAAACAAAACTGATCTAACTTCAATAGTCAGTATCCTAGAGGCTTCCCTCTCTACCGCACTTCATATCTGTATCTCTGCACTGTCAATAAAGCATTGAAAAGCAAAAAAAAATAAAAAATCATAAAAAAATTAATTAAAAAAAATCAATATTTTGATATAAAAATCGATACTGATATCGGGAAACTAAGTATCACGATATATCGATATTTCGATTTTTTGACACAGCCCTAGTTATCATGTGCTTATTTTGCCAAGGTGGTTTTTGTACTAATCACACACTTTGCACCCATAAGGAGCAGAGTGTGAGAGTAGCATTTTTTTAACCTGTCTTTCCCTGATGTTCTCTTTATCCTTTCCTACTTTAAGGGGCGCAGCGCACGCTAGACGACTCTTCAGTGTATCCCCCCTGTCTCCCATGTTTGGTTACTGTCACTCTATGTCTCTTGGTGGGGTATAACTGTAAACAGATTATCGTTGTTCTGAAACATGTACAATGACAAAATAAATCATCTTGAATCTTGAATCTTGAATCTTAGTTTAAAAAAAGTGAATCTAAATATAATGAATAGTCGAAAATAAATCATTTTAAACTGCATATGATAGTGGGTATGAGAAGATGGATTTAAGTGTATGGTGTTAACCTAAGTAAGGACACTAATGTACTCTGGTACAATGTCTTGGTTTTGTTTTATGTTTTGTGTGGATCCCAGCAATAAGTAATGGTGATCCTAAATACACATTTTAAAAAAATGACACACATTAATAAGCATGTTGCAGCAGTAGAGACAGCAAACGGTGATGAATTGGAAAACATCTGGTCAAGACCGATTATATTATTCAAAGCAATATCCTGATCCATAATAGGTTTTTAAGTGCGAGATTTTCTACAAGCACAAATTGATCATTTTTGTGCACAACATTGTTGCAAGCAGCAGCATATGGGAGGTGATAGTGGTGTTAGAGGCGGGATGGGGATGGGGGGAGTTTGGTTGGAAGTGAAGAGAGAGAAAATATCAATTTTCTATCCATTTCCTAGGATCAATACACTTTGAGAACGCTTGTGCTGCTGCTGCTGCTGCTGCTGCTGCTGCTGCTGCTCAGAGCAAAGCGTGGAAGCGGAGAGGTCAAGAGAGCAAAAAGCAAAGGGCAGATTGAAGAGAAAACATTCATCTTATTCAGCTAGGGAATGAGAGAGCAGACCATGAAATATATATATAGGAAGAGAAAGGGAAATAAAACAGTCGAAGATACTTGTGTGCAAGCAATAATAGCGTTTTTTTTTTATGAAGCACTGGTCTCTTTTGCGATGTTTGTCTATTTTGCTTCCAGAACATTTCTTCTTTCATACTAGTAGAAACGTAGGGTCCAAAATGTTCATTTAGATTTAGTCTCTTTGTGTCTGTATTTGTCTCGTATATCACCATTTTGACAATTTTCTTTTGTTTTTAAAGAGATGCAAATGCACGCATAATTACACTCAACAAAAATATAAACGCAACACTTTTGTTTTTGCTCCCATTTTTCATGAGATGGACTTAAATATTTAAAATTCATTCCAGATACACAATTGTACCATTTCTCTCAAACATTGTTCACAAATCTGTCTAAATGTGTGATAGTGAGCACTTCTGCTTTGCTGAGATAATCCATCCCACCTCACAGGTGTGCCACATCAAGATGCTGATCTGACATCATGATTAGTGCACAGGTGTGCCTTAGACTGTCCACAATTAAAGGCCACCCTGAAATGTGCAGTTTTGTCTCACAGCAAAATGCCACAGATGCCACAAGCATTGAGGGAGCGTGCAATTGGCATGCTGACAGCAGGAATGTCAACCAGATCTGTTGCTCGTGCATTGAATGTTCATTTCTCCACCATAAGCCGTCTCCAGCAACTTCGCACAGCCATTGAAGAGGAGTGGACCAACATTCCACAGGCCACAATTGACAATCTGATAAACTCTATGCGAAGAAGATGTGTTGCACTGCATGAGGCAAATGGTGGTCACACCAGATACTGACTGGTTCTGAGTCCCCAGACCCCCAATAAAGCAAACAAATGCACATTTCAGAGTGGCCTTTTATTGTGGACAGTCTAAGGCACACCTGTGCACTAATCATGATGTCAGATCAGCATCTTGATGTGGCACACCTGTGAGGTGGGATGGATTATCTCAGCAAAGCAGAAGTGCTCACTATCACACATTTAGACAGATTTGTGAACAATGTTTGAGAGAAATGGTACAATTGTGTATCTGGAATTAATTTTAGATCTTTAAGTCCATCTCATGAAAAATGGGAGCAAAAACAAAAGTGTTGCGTTTATATTTTTGTTGAGTGTAGATAGACAGATATTCCATTAACCTTTCTGAAAACTGTAATACAGAAAAATTATAGTTTGAATGTCAGTACTCAACTGGCAAAGTTTCATGATGACATTGTGATCTTACCATTACACATTGCTAACAAGAATAATTTACTCTACAGGATTAAAGGCCCTTTGCATCATTCATACATACATGTCCCATGGATTAACCAATAACTCCTATATAGATGGTTTTACGGTGGAATTTAAATTCCTGATTTGCAGTTCACAGTTATATTTTTGGATGATAAAGATTTGACTTACCAAACACCACCAGTTCGGCAGGGTCGCTGTCTTTCTCTCCCACCATGTTGGTTCCGACACACACGTACATTCCGGCATCACTTTTCCTGGTGTTGGAAATCATCAACTTGCCTCCTCGGATCTGAAAATAAAGGGGTATGGGGGAATGGGGAAGGGGGGATGGGGGCAGTATATTGAGGCGTGTCATGAGTAAAGGTGCTCTGTCATGTCCAGTGTGTGTCATATCAAATGGTTTTGCCATTTATGGTAATGCTAGTCCTGACAATGTTTGACAATGGCTCTAGGCTCCAGGCTCAATTGCCATGAGGATATCTTCACACTGCTCTGTCTGTTTGACACATAGCTGCATTGATTGATGCTGTCACCCGCAAACGCACACACACGCACACACACACACACACACACACACACACACACACACACACACACACACACACACACACACACACACACACACACACACACACACACACACACAGGCTCCCAAAGGGCTGGTTTTACAAATAGCCTGGCGTTTTTATTGCATTTTAAAGTTTCCAGGGACACGAGAAAAGGTGGTGTCCTGATGAATAAACCTTGACGGATTCAATGGAGCAACAATCTGTGCGGCTCGATGGCAATGTTGCTTTTCAATTATCAACTTGTGGAGCTGGATTGATTGTTTGAATCAGAGGCTCCCTGTCGATAATGAAACCTCCAATGTCAATGTATTGGAATTAGCAATCGATATTGGTCAGCTGATGAGGGAAAAGAAACTCACGAAAAATCACTTGCAAATTAGATTGTGACAAAGGCTGTGTTTAAAAGCGGCCTACTAACGTCCTCCCTCCTACATACTCAACATGTATATACTATATACTGGCTACTTAACGATCAATTGTGTATGCGAGGTTCATCAAATCCGTTTAAAAATTCTGTGTCGTTTGAAAAGACTTGGGGCGGTTGAGAAGGAAAAAGTAACCTATTGATATATACACAACATCTTCCCGGAAGTAAGTACTCTTCCGAGCATTTCTCAACTACACAAACTCACATACACAACCACAACATACTCAAATTGACGTCAAAATTAGTATGAGTAGGACGTTAGCAGTGCTTTTCGAACACAGCCAAAGAAGTCAAACAATGTCTCTTTAAATAAGAGAGTAATACAATAAGCATTTTGTGTTGTCACCAATTGAAAATGACTTGGATTCCATTTATGTATGTAGCCTAACCTAGCTGTGGGCTAAGCAAGGTTCCATCTTAAATAATTAAAAGCCTTACCGTGATCCTCTCATCGCGGTCATTGACCTTGATGTTGTTCCTCTTCCAGGAGATGGTTGGCTCTGGGTGGCCCCTGGGCGGGATACACTCCATGACAGCCGGCTCGCCCGCTGCTACCACCACATCACTGGGCGTCTGACGGAAGTCATCTCGAAGAACTGGATAAGGGAGAAGAACGGTGCTGATTAGATTATGAATAAACCTTTTTTTTTTTGGCATTTTCAAGCTTTATTAGATAGTACAGAGTTGAAATGGGGAGACAGATAGAGAGGGGGGCGGGGGGATGACATGTAGTAAAGGTCCACGGGTCGGATTTGAACTTGCGACCACTGCAACGAAAGCTGGAGCCAATGTGGTACGCAGTCTATCAGCTACGCTACAGGAACGCCCATGAGTTAACCTTTTGATTAGTCATTCTATCTTTCATCTAGCTACTTCTGCTAACCTCCTGCTGACATGTACCCCTGTTGTTGATTTTTTTCCTCTTTCTTGATACAGTACATGCAGTCCTGTTGACTTTCTTCTCACATTTGGCTTTTGGAAAAGTAACTAAATGAATGCCAAACAATTAAATATTAAGGTTAACTCTTACTGTTTGACTGAGCTGCTAACAGCAAGCATGACAGGACATTGTTACAAATAACATAGTGTGAATATAACATATAACTGAATTATATGTCCCGCAGGTCTTCATCGACTCTGTGTCATGTGTTTGCGGAATCTCTGCACATCAATAATGAAGGCTCTTGTAGCTAAAGCACACACACAGCGGATAAATTATTCAATGTGTCACACACACACACACACACACACACACAACACACACACACACTCCCTTGGCAAATGCACGTGAATGAATACACTTGGATAAGCGGTCAAGAAAATAAGTCACTTTTCAAAACTGGTACATCAGATTCAGAATCAACAACATCCAACTACAAGGGAGTCTCTTAACAGCATACTAAATCCAGACCAGCATACTTGTTTTTTTCTTTTGCTTTCCTGGAGTCTATTCATAAAACATTAGAGATGTGTCTTCCAGTCAGCCTAGCTTCCTTTTTACTTCTTCCGTAGTCAACAACATCTTGTGCCAATGGGGCTTTTTGTCTTTTTCTTGTTTTGGTCCCGGGAGCTCAGTGACTTCTCATATTGCAGCTGTGGAGTTATGGTTTTGTGTTGTGTATGTCTAGGATGACGCACTGACAAACACAATTTTCCTAAGGTAGGCAGAGAGGTCAAAGCCATACTACAGGCCTGCAGGCTAAAGTCTGGCTTTTGGCCACTCCAGGGAATTTCAAAGGGAGGATTAAACAATGAGATGGGTATTGCCTTCCCTATCTGGAACCTCGTTTGGGCTCCTAACAGATATGATAAGGAGATCCTATCCTAACCAAAATTCATTTTCACATCGCAATCTTCTCCTCAGCAACTCCTTCAAAGCAGCACTTTAGGGGGATATCAACCTTCTATTCCACGAAGATCTCTTTGAAGCTATACGTATGTGTGGACATCAAGGCGTATGCGGATGATTCATTGATGTAAGAGGCTGACGCAAGTTCATTGATGATATCAATAAGTTATATATCGATATAAGGACACTCCGCTCGGATTCTGACACAAATTCCCGGCTTGCTGACTATGTGTGTTAAGATCTGTGAGGCTGCCATAAAGACCAGACAAGACAATCAGCTACTTCAACTGAAAAAAGTGCAAGTCATGTCAGAAACCTAGTGTATTTCCAGATTGTTTAACATCACTACAAAAACGCTGTGGAGTATTTCAACTCTTTCAAAAGGATATACTTCTTATGAATGCCATCAGTACCAAAGTAACAGATGTTAACTGCAGTCGTGTAGATTGTATAGTCTTGTCCTATTACTTAACATGTATCTCTGAAAAGCTTGATATAATTGTCAGAATAAGAAAGAGGAATAGAATGGTATATCACCATATAGGCTTCTTCAATAGTAACTCATCTTCTGTTCTGAATAAACAAACACTATTAGCGTTAGCATTAGCTTTTACACCTTTCAGGCTGAAGTGAAATGTGTTAACAGCAGCAACATTCACACACTAAAGACCAGAGGTGCAAATTTCCTAAAGTCACAACACATTTGACTATGATGGATGGAGCAGCTTTCGCAACCACAGTATTCTATGTTTCTTTGGAGTTTTGACAAAGGAGTCTGCTTAACCACTAACGTAATAAGTACAATTAACATATGTGCAACGTACTCGGAAAAGCCCTCCACAAGAACAAGATGGTCATCCCTTTCCAATGCATCACTCAATTGTCACATGGCTAGATGGATGAGATGCACTCATATTAAATTAGTTAAGGCAGGAATGACATATTGGCCTTTTCATTAACAGTATATATGTGGTGACGGGGGGGTTGATATAAGATTGATCGTGATTCGCTACGAAAAAAAACACTCACAGCATGTTGATAGTATTGAATTTCAATTATCAGGATGATCTTGATTCTAGATAAATCATGGATATCCTCACGAGTGAGATGGAAAAAGCTGCCTTGCTCACTAACATACAAATTACTATATTGATTTCCTGATTTATTATGAATGGCCTCAAAAGGGGGGGGGGGGGCTCCATCTTTCCAGTCATTCTAAAATCCTCAACATGTCAACATGGCTGACAGGCTTGTCTTGCCCACTGCCTCAAGTACAAAAATAGTTCAAGATTTAAGATTCTTTGATTTTGTTTTTCATTAAAAAGGATGTTAACTTAAATGTAAGGTAAAGTGATTCCAGTATGAAATGTGCCTTCAGTGACATACACATGACATTTGCGTTCAAAAATGAAATGACTTTATTGGTTTACAAATGCAGTATATTCCATCAATCGTTGGAACCATGGCCTAACCAAAAAATATTTACCTCAGCCTAAATCCATGTGATTTCATGTCCAGGCAAGTCAGCCGCCTGCATGTGGTATAGTTTGTCAGAAAAAAACATGATTGAATGTGTATAGTGTTCTTCATGTATGCACGTATGTCTTAAAACATGGGTGTGTGGGTGTGCTTCATACTGTATGTGCATGTGTGTGTCCAGGACGTTTGTGAGAAACAGCAACAGCCCCAATGTCGCTGTAATGTCACGCAGGCCAGCAGGGGAGGGTCACTGATTAATGGCCCTCCTCTCCTAATGACAGCACCGACAGGCCAACAAAGCCCCAGGATATTACCATTATCATCACCATACATATCTATGTATCCAGCCCATCCATCCATATGAACTCGCTTACACTCCCGACATTGAACACTTTCTTTATCTGAGATGCTCGGCCTGTGTGTGTGTGTGTGTGTGTGTGTGTGGCATCATAATATCTCAATGTCATACTGTATGCCGCCCGAAGAGCCATTTATCTTTGGCTGTCAAGATAACATAGCGTGGCTCTTTAGAATGAGCGTGAGAGTGGGCGTGTGCGTCGGGAGATAAATCAGCATGTTTTGTTTGTAATCAAGGTCACGGGAGACAGGCGCATCAATGTTTAAGGGGAGAAATAAGGGGCTGGCATTTTTCATTTCCTCACTGGCAAACCAAACCCGCTTGTGCTTGCCTTTGTGCAGATAAAATGCAGTGGCCATATTTATACTGTATATTTTTTTTTTGCTTAAGAGGGATCAAAATGCCATTTAAGGTTTTAAATCAGACCGATATTATCCTGATGGACAATTACTTCGTCTTGATGCATTTCAGGCTTCCCAACAAAATCCCATTGACCCCCCCCCCCCCCCCCCATCCCTCCAATCCTTGTAAATGATATGCCAAAGCACACCTCTGACCTTATCTGTACCTGCCGCTGACATTTTATCCCAATCACTATTCACAGACTAATACGGAACCCTGACTAAACTGTTCAGGAACCCGTCCCGTCACGCCAAAGTAACGAAAGGGAAATGGGACAGTTGGCTGCACCCCGGGTCTGAATTACCATACTGCTGGGGTTAAAGGGCCGACACGATGACCTGTCACACACACACACACACACACACACACACACACACACACACACACACACACACACACACACACACACACACACACACACACACACACACACACACACACACACACACACACACACACACATTTTGAGATCATAGCTCCTGGGGCCGCCCTGATCTTTCCTAGTATACACTCCCTTCCTTTCACCTCCAAAAACTCTGCTGCAGATCTGTGCGGATAGAGGGTGTCTCGAAGTTTATTAGGCACTGGCAATTACCCATGAGTCCCCTTTGGGGCCCATATTAAGTGGGTGCACTTTGACCCCCTTCTCTTTAAACCCCTTTCAACAAAAGCCAAAGTATAATCCCCACCATTGGGCCCTGAGCGCAGTGCTTTAATCAGAGCACAGACTCACAGATAAGGGTCACAAGTGCATATATTTGAAATGTAGACGGCAGGTTGAAATGGAAACCTTGAAGAAAAACTGTCTGGCGGTATTATATGCATTCTTTACCGGCTCTGATAGGTTCAATTAGAGGCCGAAAATATATAAATATATAATCCAAAAAAATGAGTGGATTAGTCTGCTGGTAGGTTTTTGTTTATAGCATTTCTATTGAGCTATCTATATGATTAAAAGTGCTTGTCGTATTCCACAGTTGTGGCAATGGACTGATGATTTTTACAAGATTATTGCATCGATTTAATAGAGTTGCTTGATTTGTCGGGTATTCAATTCATTGTGTTGCGCCCAAAAGCGATAACAGTTTCATTAAATCAAAATAAATGTGTACATACTTTCTGATAAGCTATGAATTGTTTCGGTCGTCATTTCCGTCAAATCACCAGAGGATCTAATCGGTTCTTTGCCAGGCCAAGTTTGTTATTGTGTGGAAGTCATATTTATCGGTGGCCGCCTATACCTTCTGTGATTTATCGCATGTGCAAAAAGTATCAAGACCTTGCTGTATATCAGGGCATCATTTGAACATTTAATTGGACATAAAAAACACCTTTGGGGGCGAGCGCGGCCCCACTTTTAATTAAACGGCTTTATCGCTGTCGTTTATGTTCCAAGGAGTCTGTCTGCGTGTGTGCGCTTGTGTGTGTGTGTGGGTGTGTGTGTGTGTGTGTGTGTGTGTGTGTGTGTGTGCGCTTGTGTGTGTGTGTGTGTGTGTGTGTGTGTGTGTGTGTGTGTGTGTGTGTGTGTGTGTGTGTGTGTGTGTGTGTGTGTGTGTGTGACAGCAGCACCCCCCACAAGAATAAATATTCAGCCGGCAGAGAGAGAATGACAGCTAGTCTGTTGGCTGGCAGAGCTAAAGGGGAGGATAGAGGGATGGAGGGGGGGGAATCAAGAAAAGCGTCCCCGGGTTCAAGCTCTGTTATAGTGGATTGAGCTGATTGTCTGTCCAAACCGTCAGCTTACATCCCTTCACCACGCCAAGGCAATCTGCTCTGGTGTGAACACTGGCACGCAAAAAAAAACACACACTAATGATTTTGCTCTAGGTACATCCATCATTCTTATCCCTCAACGAGCCTGTTTAGAGGCACACATTAACGTCCTTTCTCTTAGGTGTGTAGACTGTTTCCCCAAGGCAATATCTATCCAGGCCCCTGGGCCCAAAGAAGGGGGCCCCCAACGAGAAGCCAACTTCCATCAGCCACTCTCATTACCAAAGAGAGGGACCCCCTCAGATCACAATCAACCATGGCACAGTGATGAAACGGCCCCGACACAGGATATTGGTGTGTGTGTGTGTTTTCAGTTGTGATGGGAGGGTCTAGAGAGGATGGGGGGGGGGGGGGAGTTGGGGGTTTCCCAGTTGGACAGATGTCCGTGCTTTTAAAATCACCCAACACCACCTCCTCCCCACCCAACCAAGCAAATACAAACACGGACACTTGTGCGGATACGCCACACGGCAGCTGTAGCAGCAAATACAGCGCAACACTGTCTGCATCCGCTATGACCTGTGACCAGCTACGCCCAGTGCACCTACTACACACACACACACACACACACACACACACACACACACACACACACACACGACACAAGCAAACACACACACACACACTTTCAGTTGGCTAAGGCCAACTGAAATCACTGGCTAAGGCCAATGGGAATCACACTGACAGGGCTATTTCAATTACTGTTTCCGTATGTCCAGAGGAGTCACCTTCCTTCTCATCCCAAGCATTAACTGCCTTCCCTACACTTCAAGCGCACACACGTAACATGCACATCCATGTCCGATGCATTCTTCTCCACAAATTGTCTCCCCTCCATTTTCTTTTGTCCTCTTAACACATGGGCTGAAGGCCATTTAGGCCTGTGCTGCTTAGTCCTGTCAGCTGAGTCCATTTAGCAAGCTACAACAGCTGCCCCCGACCACACCCACCAAATCCCCACCCATGCTGCTCTCCAAAAGACCTGGGCTTACGGTTGAAACACAGCTGGTCCCACACTGGCCACCATGAAAAAGGCATGAAAAATAGCAAATGTTAAGACAAATTTGTTTTTTCGTGTGTGTTAGTTAGTGAGGTGATCAGGCATTTCAGTTAAAAAGCAAATGATTGGTGTGCTAGAGCTTGGAGTAGTTTTTCAATTTTCATCCTGACGAGAAATTAATATTAGGTGTAAGCCACGGCATTACTCACATGCAAACCATCGGTGAAAACCAATTACCAGACACCAGACAGACTGTGATGCGTTACTGGGCGGATTATAAGCCCTGTTGTTTATTAGCATAGATAAACCTCTGCTTACAACGTTATCATCAAGCGGACCCCGGAAAATTACATTCAATTTAATATTCATATTCTCCGATACTGTTTTACGATGCTTAAATAAATCAAGGAATGTGTTTACTACCCTTCGCTACATGTAAGATACTGCTCAGAAATTGAATTAGGTGATAACTGATAATAAATGAAAAACCACCATCGCCCACCCAACCCCCCCCCCCCCCACAGTGCTGAAAATAAAATATAAAGATGAGGTTATCTGTCAAGGTGCGGCTCTTCACGGCTTTCTAAGCGATCGTAAATGCCCAGGGCCTGGCCCCCTCCACAGTGTCTTGTCACACCCAGGCGTGTTCGCAGGGGGGGGGTGGGGTAAGGGTGGATGGTGAGTGGGGGTATGGGGGGTATGGGGATGTGGGGGGTAAGACTTGGCAGTGGTGCAGTCTGCAGCCAATTTGACCATGGGCCCCACATGCACAGGAGGCACTCATTATCAGACGCACAGGCACTACTAGATCATGGGGAGGGGTGTTTGGGGGGTGTGTGTGTGTGTGTGTGTGTGTGTGTGTGTGTGTGTGTGTGTGTGTGTGTGTGTTATAATGAAGCACATGCCCTGTGTAACATGCTGTGGATGAGCAGGGAACTCTGTGGTAAGCATGGAGCTGCAATCAGGTGACAACAAGATTACATGTTTAGGCTGCTCCATAATTAACATAGGGGGGGGGGATACAGCGCAAGTACATGCCGTAAAAAATACGGAATACACAAGGTTGTGCACTGATGTAGGAGGCAACTAAGATCAAATACTTCAGATTAGTTTTTTTGTGTTTTGTTTGGTGGGGGATGTCGACACCTTTTTTTAATGTTACCCTGAAGTGCGGTAGTTATAGTATCAGGCAAGCAGCTGTCAAATAAAATGTGAAATTTAAAGATGTCAAAGTTTTCTATTCATGCAAGCTGCACCAAGATCTACAAAACTCTCTATGGAGAGTTGTTGGTAGATTTTCTCATTTCCTTTGGCTCCATCCAGATGGCATTGTTGAAAGAAAGTAGGACAAGAACTGCGGAGACAGCAAACTCAAAACCTGCCACCGCTAACAGTAGCTGTTTGTTGTGCATGACAGGGATGTCTCAGACTAATGATGCTCTGACCAACATCTGTGTTTCCATGTTACCATTTAGTACCTGGTCCCTCAATGGAGTAGGGATCATAAAAGTATGTCCCAGGTACTTTTCATAGGGTAAACTGGAGAGCCAAGAGCCAGCAACAATGAAATAGACGCTCTAATATTATTAAGTAATGTGTGCAGGTTCATGCAGGTGGCATCATTAAGAGACACATTTAGAGTAAAACGATAGTGGAGGTTGAAATATTAATGGTAGTTTTGAAAAGATTAAATATCAATGAGGACATGACTTTTCTAGCAATGGACCTCACGCTGTACTGTACTGTGTGTGTGTGTGTGTGTGTGTGTGTGTGTGTGTGTGTGTGTGTGTGTGTGTGTGTGTGTGTGTGTGTGTGTGCGTGTGTGTGTGTGTGTGTGTGTCTAGAGAGCTATTTAAGGCCTTGGCAAACCTTCCATCTCTCTTCCTGGATCTTCACCCCCCTCCCTATACCTTTCCCTGTCCCGCATGTACACACCAGGACAAGCCTGAGGCATGCCAGGATCATTTGTTTGAAATAGCCATATTTCAAGTCAAGAGGGTGGGGGCTGCATTCAAATACCATTTGGCAGAAAAAAATCTTTCACACATTGAAGCCCCCTACCTCATACCACACACACACACACACACACACACACACACACACACACACACACACACCACACACACACACACACACACACACACCCTGGCACTACCAACAATGGCCCAATTTTGTGCAAACAGGATACGGAAAAAGCCACTCTACTGTAAACAAAAATATGTAATTCATTCAAACACACACCCACTGAGATACTCTCTTTATATGTGTATAAATCCTTCCAATCTCCAAGCACGGGGACTGTTCACCAATGTGTGGCTCAGGAGCAGGTTCCCATTCCATCCCAAGCCTGAGCTGGTGCTGTGTCTCTGGCTGTGCTCACCCAGCCAGCAACCCCGAGGTTAATCCACCGCAAACCTCCACTGGCATGCTGGTATGTTGGCCCTTTGTGTGTGTGTGTGTGTGTGTGTGTGTGTGTGTGTGTGTGTGTGTGTGTGTGTGTGTGTGTGTGTGTGTGTGTGTGTGTGTGTGTGTGTGTGTGTGTGTGTGTGTGTGTGTGATTCTGCCAATATTTCATCTATGTGTTTCATCTCTGCAATTCCTGATGGGATACACACACATGACTAGCCTGACACCTTGAAAACTTTCAGCCATAAACTCAACAGAGTATGGACTCTGGGAAATAAAAGTGACATTGTAAAATAAAAAATAAAACATGACAGTCTCAAATAAGCCTGACTGCTGTAAAGAGAGATAGCCCTCAAACAGAGAACCCAAGGTTGAGTGCCACGTACATCCACCATGCTGAAATATCCTTGGGCAAGACCATTAAAATGTGTTTCCTTTTCCAGGGTGCTGTCATAAAGCTAACCCTGACTTCTGACCCTGTGCGGTGACGTGCAAGAACAAAAAAAAGACAATGTGCAGGCTTGGATCGATAATACCGCATTATCAAAAAGCAGTATTTAAGATTTATTTCTCACTCTCTCTCTCTCTCTCTTTAGTCTCTCCATTTAAAACCGTGAAGGCGAGTGACCTCCAAGGGGATGGAGTAACAGTCAAGGATGAAGTGTGTGTTCCGTGACCAATCTATCAACGTAATGATGCTGTGTATTTATTGGCTAATCTTTTTTCGAAATGTGGAGAATTGCAGTCCAAATATTGGTGATTTAAAGGTGGTATCAGTGATGCTGGAGAGTGCTTGTTGTCAAAATCACTCTGTCAAAACAACGCTCTGTAAACGAGCATGTCACTACCTACGGTGAGCCCACTTTTGTTCACAGAGCCTTGGTTGTGCATTAACAAAGAATTTTTTTTTACAGACAGGTGGCAGACCGTAAGGAGATATTCACTGATTTGACAAAGAAAGATTTTGACAGTAAGCATGCTCCAGAATCGCTCCCTCCAACCTTTAAAGAAAAGTACTGAAGATTACTTTGGATTGATATGATAAATGCTGTGACTTTAAGAACTTGCATGAGTCTAACTCTTTAATTGGAAATGGCATTCATCCTTTAGGGAGCGTCCCCAAAAACCCTGCAAACCCGGCAAATGTATTCGTCTCTGTGATGTAAATGACAGAGATAAGAGCCATAGCCTATATACCACCACATCTCTTCAAATTACACCCCAGCCATTCATGAAATATTCACACTGTTTGACAATACTTAATTCAGCTTGAGTGGCCTCCCCTACTCCTCATAAAAGCTGAATAAATTATCAGGTGGAGCCATTCACGTCTGATTGATGGGCTTGCAAAAGACCCAGCTTATTGCCCTTTTGACACAGAAAGAGCTGTCAGCGAAAAACATAGACATTTAGAAATAGATTTTTAAGAAAAATGGTTTAGCTTAGGTTGGGAATTTGCCTTGCCATTTAAAAAAAAATATCAAATACAGAAAAGAACAGATTAAACAGCATTTTGATGGGAGTTTTTTTTTTAAACAAAAAATGAGCCAGTCAAGAGATTTAAAGAAAGAAAGAAAATCTGGACTGCGTGCTAAGAGGGGCGGAGGAGGATTTGCTAACATGCACACCCATATGTGCACTCTAATCTGATGGTTATTCAAGCAATATGTCCAACGATATGACACGTTATGGAAAAGAGCCTGTGAAAGAGCCTATACACAGAACACACACGTGGAAAATACAGACAAATATATCTAGTTTGAGGGCTTAAACCAGGAGAAGTACTTTTGCAGTAATATATGCATGGCACTGCTAAAGAGAGTCGAAAAACAGCCCCCCTCCTGCCCACCCCGGGACCCTGAGCCGCCCCCCCCCCTTCAACAATACCATTACAGAGGTGGTGGTCAGGCTCCTGTGTGTGTGTGGTCAGCTAATAAAGCAATTGTCTGAACCCTGAAAAGAGGATTACTTTAATCTAGTAATGGGCGACGTCGTGCGGCCCTATAGTATGGCAGCGGGGCTAAGAGGGTCACCGGGAATTGCTTGAGAAGCCCATTGTATTGCAAGCAAAGCACCGCCCCTCCATCCACACACACACACACACACACACACACAACCCTGCCTGCCTGCCCCAAAGTGCCCTGAGCTGACCCCCTTTCGGCCCAGTCCAAGGCTACTGTAGTTCACCCATCTGGAAAAACCACAAACACTCTTTAACTCAACTGGGGTTAGACAGAGGCGCCCCATAGACAATGGATGCACCACCCAACACGAACACACACTTAAACACAACCCATTAATTATTGACCAATGCCACGAGATGTTGGCAAATGAAGAGCCTTCAAGAATTCCACTCCCGACAATAAGGCCATTCAAGTGAATCACTAACTAGGGTGATTTAAAGTCGTGTTAGTGGTGTCATAAAACTCAGCCTCCTTCATTCAATTTGAATGGGGACAACTGCAGTGGCATCAAACAGTATAAGAATTGACCCTTGCAAGTCGAATGCTTTGTAACAAACGTTGTAAGTCACAATGGTAAGGGGGAGGGAGGGGAAAATACCTAATGGATGTGTTTTGACATAGGCCTATGTTAACTTTTATTTCATTTAAGAGTGGAGACAGTTAGAACGCTTGCTTGATGTCCAAATCACTTTTGTGGGATCAGTGAAATTCTCCTCACGATCCACTACCAGAGTTGAAGCCAAGTACTCATCGAAGCCAAAAGTATAAGCCGATTAGTAGCTGAGCCTACATTGATAGCATTGTTGCTAGCTACGGTGGGTTGGTTTGACAACAAGCATTCCCCAGAATATTTCTTTTTTCTTTTTTAAAGATTATTTTTAAATGCTTTATTGATAGTGCAGAGAGACAGAGATGAAATAGGGCAGAGAGGGGAACCGGGTCTGTCACTCTCCAGAAGTTGTTCATAGAAGTTTGCCCTAGTATTGGTGGACCTGATTGCTGGGAGATGTGGAATAACTAAAAGCTAAATATATAGAAGGCAACTATGCCAGTTGCCTGTCTTTGAGCAACTTTATATGCTGTCTGATGTCTTGCAAGTCCTTTCTAAGCAGTGCATCTTTTTTTGCACACACACACACACACACACACACACACACACACACACACACACACACAGCCTTGTCATTCTTTGCACGTGTGCAGTTTAATAGTTATGTCGCTGACTCGGACACTGTCCACCTTCACGGCAGTGGCCTGAGAGGTGAAGAAGGTGAGTGGTCTGTCTGACATCAGCATCTTCCTTCTTGGAGGCCAGCCACTGGGCCCCGTGGCCCCCCCCCCCATCCACATCCCCCACCCCCCTCCCCTCTGTCAGCTGTCTCCTGGACTTTCGTGACTTATGGTGGAAGTCCAACCGATGCCTGCAGTTCCGTCCTGTCAAACGTGTCCACATAGCTGGAGCAGATGGTCAGCCCCTAGTACTATCCTTGTTCGTGCCCGGCACACTTTTTTTTTTTCACCCTGTTAGTGTGCCATGTCTATTCATAGCCCTGTACTGGGAGGGTGGGTGGTGGTGGTGGTGGGGACCGTAGTGGGGGAGTGTGGGGGGGAGAAGAGCAACAGTTCCAATTTTCCACCCTGTCAACAAACTCCAGAAAACAGATGGATCTTGGAAGCAGAAATCCATTTAGCTCCACTTGAGTGACTTAAGCCCCTGTTTCGCTGACCTTTTCCAACTCCGAGGATCTGGAGCACGTCTTCAGGAGAAATGAATCTCGAACAAATACACACGAGTGGAAATCAATAGGCATTTTCCACAGATGTTTGCCCCCGTATTAACCAATTGGAGGATGGGTCAAATATACCAAACTCCCCCCTGACTGAAATACCTTTCTATCACAAAGAGCTATGGCCATATACCAAATACTCTTACTGAATGCCTTTGATAAAAAAAGTACCAAAGGTTAATTGCAATGTAGATATTGTGTTTAAAACAATCCCAATACCAACAGGATAATTGGAAAGGTGAAACAAGACAATCTCCGAAATGAACACAAATCTACATACTGATAGCACATCATCTAACATGGCTGACATTATGGATCAGGCCAAATCCTTTTGGTAAACATGCTCTCATCTCTCAAGAGGACGCTCTTCATATGACAGTAGCAAAACAATCCTCAAAAAATACAAAAGGAAGAGCATAAGCCCTTTATTGATATGCACAAGGGGGAGCGCGTCAATTAACACAATGCTAATTTGACATTTACTCGCAGTGAAATTGGAACAGACCCATATTGACTGCCACTCAAATACGACTTTTTTTTTGCTCTGTAACAGTTGAAAAATATTGTTTAAAAGTCTGTTTTTAAAAACTGTATCCTTCATCTAATTAAAACCTACACAGAGATTATTCTTGGGGAATGACCAATCAGAAGATGTCGATTACTAGTTCCTGAAACATGTTGTCCTGCAAGCAGACTGAATTGCCAAATAACCCAGAATGACTTTCCAAATTAGAACTGACTCATCCAATCACTAGGATGTATAGTGATTGTGAGTAACACTGTCCAATAATTAAAACGTGCCTTCAAAAAGCGTACAATGAGTTACACAGTTATATTACAATAAGTTTCCTTACCAATTAAGAATTGCTTTAAGTTTTCCAATTAAGTCGGCACATGATAATGACACTGGACTGTCGAAGCCACTGAATTGAGTTGTCCCGCGATAACAATGTAATTTGCAGGTTTACCGGCAGTCAAATGGCCTGCACTGTACACAATACACAGAGCTGTCCTCTCAATAGGGCGAGCTCATAAATCTCATAAGTCTCAATCTGTTGTTCGATAAACAAAACGATTTTCCTCAATAACACCGCTGATTGGTTCGATAACTACAACGAGGTGGTGATCTAGTTGAGCAAGGAAGATTTTGACTCCTTAAAAGCTAAATGTTTGGGGTATAACATTCACTCTTTTCATATTTTGCTGATTAGTAGCAAGACAACTGGCAACAACACACTTCCCCCTCTGTTGCTTGGATGTGCTCTCTTTCTTTCTCTCTTTTTGTCTGCTGTGTAATGACGCTCTGATTGCTTTCCATTGATTATTCCGAACTGCGTATTGATCTGCGTTGGCCCTCACACGCTCACTGTCTGTCATTAATGATGCCTGAAGCTCCTCAGATGTATCCTGCCTCCTGCGTTACCCTGGATGATTTGATAAGATCTATTTTGAACTATCACAATTGTAAAAGGTGGAGAATGCTTGTTGTCAAAATCCCTTTTTGTCAAAATCAGTGAATATTTCCTTGCGATAGGCTACCTGTCCTGACTGTGTGTGTGCACTGAAATTAAATCCAGTGGCAACACACAGCCTAGGCTCTGTAAACTGGTATGTAAACAAAGGGGGCCCACCATAGATAGCAACATTCCCGTTTACATAGCCCAGGCTTTGTATTTACACTGTATTTTTATTTCTGCGCACACACACACACACACAGTAGCGTATCATGAGGTGATGTTCACTGATTTTGACCAAAATAGGATTTTTGAACAATCTCCTAGAATCGCTGACACCTTAAATTCAGTATGTCCCTGTCCCATCTCATTGCAATTGAGATTTCTTTTGTTCTTTCTCTACTGATTCCATACAGACTGCATTTTATCATGATGCCCCCCCTCCCCCGCACCCCATCATCCACCCTACGGGCACATTCAGACCAAGCGCTACATTAAAAAACACAGACTCCTCATTAATTCCAATCAGGTCTGTGCATTGGTGCAGCAGGGGTGTTGCTGCCCAGGGCCTTTGCGTAAAGTGCAACATCTGTCAAAAGACTATGGTGACCAATCAATGTCATGTCTGTATAAACTACATGTGGGACACCTTGTAGCTAGTCACCTGTATATAATCCCAGTGATGTGACCAGTTTTCACTTCTGTACAAAAAGGAGTAAAAGCCATTGTGCAGTGAGTGTCTTTGTATCTGACATGTCTCCCAAATGGACTTCCTAGTTTCCTAATTCTTCCTCTTAATCTCTACCCTGAGGCAACACAGCCACACCAAAGCAGCCCCATGTAGGTTCTTGCCAGAGGGCTATTGTCGAGCCCAGGCAGGGGGTCATTTGCATCCTGTAAAGACCCTGACAAATGACCCTCAATTAATCACATTCTTAATCAGGAGCAGAAATACAGTAAGTACAGTACAATGTATGATATATACAGTAGTGTGGACAGGATTTGAAAAATATATAACAGTATATTGTTTAGATGTCATTGAAATATGAGAATATAAATTAAACCTGATTTCACTTTCTATTTCACACTCTAAAATAAGCCTCACATTATCAAATTAGTGAGCTGCAACCATGTCAGTGTGTGGTGTTATAGCTGTCGCTCCTCAAAATGTATGGTACATCCATACTGAATGTAGATTCTGTATTCATATGGAGAACACTACATCCAGGCGAAAATGTATGAGTTTGAGACATTGTATTGGGCTTTCTTTTTTTTACAGGTGTTCCTTTTAATGTGTACACCCCCGCCCTTTTATGTCCATATACGAGAATGACAATAGAAATATCCATGCACACACTTAAGGAACATGGCCAGTCATTTAGAATGGAGGGACTTGTGTCTGGCAGGGCAGCTCGGGGGGGGAGATAATGGGGCATGATTGGACACAACGGTTTTGAGCAAGGGGGCTCCTTCATTGTCCTCCATAGCCCCTGTGGCCCTTGTGCTACCCTGTCGTTAAAATGGGGGGGGGGGGGTTAAAGCTCTTCCTCACACCACCTGTTGTCAACGCCTCTCGTCCACAACCCAACCCCCCCCCCACCCCCCATCCCTCGGCTTTTGTCCCACTGACCCTTTATGACTGACACACACACACACACACACACACACACACACACACACTGGTGCATGGCCTTTACTACGGTCTAATTAATTCATGGCTATCCTCTAAGGAAGGCTTTGGCAGTGCCGGGTCTGGCTCAGTGACCAGGCAGACGGTGGGATGATACAGATGGGGGTTAAGTCAGAGGGGCCGTGGCCTCACTCCGGCCATCTGATCCCCCTCTTCTTCTTCTTTCTAAGACCAGTAAACAGCCACCGGCTCTGTTCTAAGCAAAGGGCCAGGGACCTGCAATCCTATTAGTGAAGCATGGACACATCTCACAGCTCCCACGGATAGACACATATACAAACACAGAGGGGGGGGGGAAGGGCTTGGTATCACCTAGCAACTGGTTGATAGCGAGTGTTCAGTTTAAAAGTTCACTGTATATGTTAGTGTTATTGTATCAGTCCCTCTTGGTTCAGTGTGCTGAAAATACATTTGTGTGTGTGTGGGTATGATGGAGCATGATGACATGCATATCCTGATGTCTACAAAGTTAAGTAGATTTGTACAGAGCTGAATAGAAGGTCATCAGAAAATAAAACTCGACAAATGTCTCGACAATTGTGTCTGAATGGACATGTTGTCATGGACTGTGTAGAACATTGTCATGCCATTGCGGATTTGCAGGGAAATTCAGGGAGAGCCGAATGTGAAACCAGTAGGTGTTGTACTCACACATTCCAATCCAAAACATTTTCAATGCACCAGGCAGCCATGACACATTTGATGCTGATGTAGTTGAGGGACTATATAAATGGATAAATTATGACTAAAATTTAGTATTTTTAGAATATACATACCTAACCACACCTTTATTTACCTTAATTTAGGTGGGAAATACAAATAATAATGCACGGACTACTCATCGGTGCTTTCGAGAATTAACTGATGCAATCTGCTGAAAAGGTCAAGAGACTAAGACTCTGTTTCCACCTGGCATTAATATGTGGTTTTTAGGATCGGATCGCGCTAACTACAGGTGGAAACACGCTCAATGCGTATTGAATGCGCATTGAAATTATCCACATTCGGAGGTGGTTTGAGACCACTTATCCACATACCCATTAACAGTGGAAACGCGTATGCGCATCTCATACACATTAGGCCCCGCCCACTCAACTGCGACGAGTGACTGGGCGGAAACGCGTACTCATTCACGCGACAATTCACGTCATAAAAGCGCACCGTTGCAGGTAAACAGACAACAGAAAACAGAAAACATTGAAGATGGAGTGTATCAGCGGAAATGATGTACGAGCTGATTTCCATACAGCGCGGGGAATTCGGATCCGGATCGCAAACGCGCATAGAAGACGCATTGTTAAGGCCAGGTGTGAACAAGCATATTACATTTACATATAACGATCGGATTCCTCAGAACCACATATTAATGCCAGGTGGAAACAGGGTCTTACTGACACAATCAGATGTCTCATAAGAGCTCATGAGATCCTATCAGCTTATGGTACAAAGCAGCTCATTTAGAATAAGTATGGCAGGTAGATGGATGAAATGTACATCGCAAAATAGATATGAATCGTGTCTGCCTTATCATTGTAAGGTAACAGAGCCTCATTCTCTTGTGGCCTTCTGTATGTGTGGGGATGCCGACTGTCCGTAAATTATGATTAGATTAGACCTTGAATATGTGCTGTTCACTACATCACCAGTGTGAGAAGATGGTCCTATCACCTGACCTGTTCAAGATATATCTCCTACCTACAGTGTGTGCACTATAAAAAAATGAATAGTGCTAATACACAGCCCAGGCTCTGTAAACCGGTATGTAAACGAAGGGTGTGTAAACAAAAGCGGCCCACAGTATCTAGCAACTTGCCCGTTTACAGAGCCTAGGCTTTGTATTAAGACTGGGGTTTTTTTTTCAGCAAAGTACAGACAGGTAGCAAATTGTAAAGGGATATTCACTGATTTTGACAACAAGCATTCTCCAGAACTGCTGACTCCACCTTTAAGCTAACAACATCTCTGTGTGGATTAAACATAGATGCAAGTAATCTCGTATGGGAAGTGTCTCTTTGTACACTGCACACAACCACTTAAAATGAAAGCTTTCCATCAGCTTTACTTTAACAAAATATCACATAAAGACATATTAAAGCCAATGCGAATGTTATATAAAAACCCATTCACCTGGCTGATATTCCCACTCCAGCCATTTCAAATGCTAAACTGGTGTATGAAGAAGAGTGCTAACAGGTCAGCGGTCACTGCAGGCCGTACAGTCTGTATAGATGTTACAGATCGGTGTGACTGCACTCCATTATGTATGACAGCATGCAACACAGCGCTCCAATCACAGCCCATATGCTCCGGACCACTGGGGTTAATAACAGGGACAGAGGGCAGCGCCATGAGAGCATGGACAGCCCAGGGAGAGCGTGTGTGTGTGTGTGTGTGTGTGTGTGTGTGTGTGTGTGTGTGTGTGTGTGTGTGTGTGTGTGTGTGTGTGTGTGTGTGTGTGTGTGTGTGAGTGTGTGTGCGGGGGGGGGGGGGATTCACTTTATCTCTGTTCCCCCCCCTCCCCAATCCTTTCCCCATTTCTAAATCCATAAACCCTGAAATCCATTTTTTCTGCAAGAGGGTCTTAGCAATCAAAACAGTTTGACAGGTGTGCCTGTGTGTGTGTGTGTGTGTGTGTGTGTGTGTGTGTGTGTGTGTGTGTGTGTGTGTGTGTGTGTGTGTGTGTGTGTGTGTGTGTGTGTGTGTGTGTGTGTGTGTGTGTGCATGTGTGTGTGTATGTGTGTGTGTGTGCGTGTCTGTGAAAAGCGGACAAAATGAGAAAGGAGGATCCAAGTGGTGACAGAGCTGTTCAGCTGTTCCCCCCACACACACTGCTGTCTGTCTAGGATTACTACGGGTGAGAAAGTTGGCGCACACTACCGTTACTAGGACTTACAGATGCACACACACACACACACACACACACACACACACACACACACACACACACAGACCAACACACACACACACACAGAGGAACAATTTCACTCAAAAGGCAGAAAGAAGGCAGCATCTTCACCTGCTCATTCCCCAAATTCCACGGGGCAGCTGCCATACTGAACCTTAAAGGCTTGACCTCCAAACAACCTCTAAAAAACCGGGCTGAGGGGTAAGTATGGGGTATTGGGTATGGGGTGTGGTGGGGGGTGCATAAAAACCCCTCAGAGGGCTTAGCCAAGTCAGTTTTATTTGAAAATGCCTCGAGCTCCGCCCCTAGCACCTTCAGAAAAAGCAGCCCTTCCCCAGTCCCCACGTCGGGTGTGAATATTCATGAGCCATAAAGCCAGGGCTCCGCTAGAGACGTAAGCAGGCATAATAAAAACGTCAGGAGGTGTAAAACACTCCAGAAAAAAGAAAGGCCACCATGAGATCGTAGGGGCAAGTCACTCTGAATGCCCCCCCCTCCCAAACCCATGGGGTGTCCGGCCCGTTAGGTCCATTGTGAGCTTGACTGACTTTTATGTATCTGACAAGAATTGGCCCTCTCTCCTCTCTCTCTCTCTCTCTCTCTCTCTCTCTCTCTCTCTCTCTGGCAACACACAACTTTGTAAGGCCACATTTTCAGGATCAAAGAATCTCTTTTGACGCGTGAAATCGGGAGTGGATGGGGCTTCAAAACAGACATTTTGTAAAGGAGACATGGGTGTGGTGGTATGAGTAGAGAGGTGCGACTGAAAGATAGCAGAATGTGAGCTGTGTAAAAAATGCATAATGCATAATGGCTGGTTGACAGCAACACTTAAATGATGGCAACTCGTGAAACTATATTAAAAATATATATTCTAGTATGAAAATGTCATATTGATCCTACAGCTGACTGTGACATGATTTCAACGGTAAAATGTTTGTATGAAAAACTATTGTAACTTGACTGCTTTATCTGAGGTTCACATAAATTACTGAGGCTGTACTTGGGCTACTTTTAACACTAGTTGAAAAGCTCTAGAGATTAAGAATTCGGTCAGTGTAAAATGTTGGTTTAGAATGAAATATTTCAACAACACATATTATAAAGATTGCTTAAGAGAATAGGTGAAACGGGGGCGCCTTTAGCTCAGTTGGTAAGGCGTCCACCTCCCGCGCCGGGCCCAGCAGCAGGCCCGGGTTCGATTCCCGCCCGCGGTCGTTCTCTGCATGTCAATCCCCTCTCTGCCCCATTTCACCTCTGTCTCTCTGCACTATCAATAAAGCATAAAAATGCCCAAAAAATATCTTTAAAAAGAAAAAAAAAGAGGATAAGTGAAACATATCGGTGACACACTCACTGTCACTGATAACAAAAGACGTTCCAGGTGTGAGTAGTTAGTTATACTGCCTGGGTTCGGTTGTGTACAATACGTTTATGACAATGTTTCATCACAGGAATACATTACAATAGACTGAGTCCCAGCTGCACAGGACAGATGTTTTCTGTCAGTGTAGACGTGACGTGCATCATCTGTTGTACAGCCACCATTTAAAGTCTGAACAGATTTTGGGTGGAGTATCACTTTAAATCCCCAATTGTGTCCACTTTCAGACATCAGCTAAGTTAATACAGTGTCCAGTGTTACATTTGATTTAAAAAGGTCTTCACTTGTGTCCCCTTTTGGGCACACACACACACACACACACACACACATACACACGCACACACATGCCATAAAGCCACGCTTTTTTTGCTCATTTATCAAGTCAGATATATTTATTTTCAAATCTGGATGCAATTTATGTTGTTGACTTTAACAGCCAAATTGGTGACAAATTGGACTTTGTTAGCGAGGTGGACAATATTTCTGTGCGACTGTGTGAATCGCCATGGAGAGGCCTTTTTGGAGTTTCTATCAGACACTGAAAATGTGTGTTCTTAACGGACGGGTGAGCCCCCTGAGTGACAATTTCACGTCTATTTCAAATAAAGGGAAGGCAGTTGTAGACTATGTGGTTGTGCCTTTTGATTGTCTTGAAACATGTATTGATTTTAAAGTTGTTTCTCCATCTCAACGTATTACAGACTGTCAATGTTATGACCTGGTTAGTGACAAATGTCGTGCTCCAGACCATTCATTATTAATTCTTGAATTTACTGTCCGACAACAAACTGGTGTTAGGCATGCAGATGAAACCGACCAGCAGTCATTAAATAGTATGGGAGATCCTGCATGTAAAATGTCTGGTAGCAGGTTAGGTCGGTATGTCCCAAAACAACCCTCTGAAACTTTCAGAAAGGGTGTAGTTGAACTAACTGATAGGCTGCAAGCAGGACAAAATACACTAGATGTCATAGACAACTGGTATAGTAGTGTTTGTAACCTTTTATATGGTGAAGTGGGTGGGCAAGCTAAAAGACCAAAGCGTAAAATCCACAGACAGAATACACCTTTTTGGAACAAGGAGCTGAAGGACCTGTGGAATGCAATGCATGAAGCAGAACATACTTATCTGAACTATAAAGGTGGAAAAAAATTTAAACAACAGTATAAAGCTGAATTTACGTTGAGACAACATTTGTTTGATAAACTTTTGCGATACTTTAAAAGACAGTACAATAAGGGTTATATTTTGCATTTGGAGGAAATGCACACCTCTAATCCGCAGCGTTTCTGGGACCAGATTAACAAACTTGGGCCAAAAAGACATAGCAGTATTCCCTTAGAGGTATATGACGACAAGGGCCTATTAACCGCAGATAAATCACTTGTATTACAAGAATGGGAAAAGTGTTTTTCAGAATTGTATTCTGGGAATCAAGAAGTAGACGGTTTTGATTCTGTTTTCTTTAATGACATTTGTTTTCTCAAAAGCCAGTTAGAGAGAGAAACATCCCACTTATTAAGTGGCGAAACCCTGCTTGAGGAAGAAATTAATGAGGAAGAGGTGCAGAAAGCTATCGATGCCCTGAAAGAGGGAAATTCCTCTGGTTTTGATGAGCTGACAAATGAATTACTGAAATGCCCTTTGCTTAAAGAACTGTTATTTATTTTGTGTAAGTGCTGTTTCGGAAATGGGCTCAACCCCTCTATGTGGTACAAGTCGATAATTAGCCCAATACCTAAATCTAGTAAAAATGATCCCAGGGTCCCAGTACATTATCGTGGAATCAGCCTTTTGAGTACTGCATACAAACTGTATATGTCAATTCTTAATAGAAGGCTTACAACCTACTTGGAAGAAAACGACTGTTTAGTTGAGGAGCAGAATGGCTTCAGAAAAGCCCGATCCTGCGTGGATCATGTATTCTCCGTTACTACAGTAGTCAGGAATAGGCTAATACGAAATAAACCATCATTTGCTTGTTTTATAGACTTTCAAAAGGCCTTTGATTTTGTCAACAGAGATTTATTATTTTACAGCCTGCTAGAAGAAGGGATAAAAGGGAAGTGGTATTGGGCCATACAGTCTTTATATAAAGATCCAGAAGCCTGCGTTAAAGTCAATGAATACCGTTCTGGATGGTTCCCTACACCACTTGGGGTGAAACAGGGTGATTGTCTCTCCCCTACGCTGTTTGCCATATTTATTAATAATTTGGCAAAAGAAATAAAAGATTTACGTTTGGGTGTAAACTATGATGGATACAATACACTTGATATATTACTTTACGCAGACGATATCATTTTGTTAGCGGAAAATGAAAAAGACCTTCAGAAGATGCTACAGTGCGCTGAGAAGTGGTGTAAAAAGTGGAGACTTCGAGTTAACTACAATAAAACACAGATCATGCACTTTAGACAGACCGGGGACAAAATAAGCACTTTTCAGTTCTACTTTTGGGACCACAAGCTGGATTATGTTGAAACTTACAAATATTTGGGTCTTGATGTTGGGTGATCATATGGATTTCCAGCATGGCACACAGGTACTGGCTGGTTCTTGGTGGAGTAATAGTTAAAACTAAACAGTTGGGAAATCTGGGGTATGCTACCTACTCTAAATTGTTTCATACCTGTGTGTGTCCAGTCCTGGACTATATGGCAGGAATATGGGGTGCAAAAGTAAACGTGAAAGGAGAGACAGTGCAGAAAAGAGCGATACGATACTTTCTGGGAGTTCACAGGTTTGCACCAGTCCTTGCAATAGAGGGAGACATGGGATGGGAGCCAAGTGAAGTAAGGTGAAAGGGTTGTATGTTGGCTCTATGGAACCGTTTAATACAAATCCCAGGGAGGAGGGTTGCCAAGAAGGTTTTCAAATGGGACGTGACTGTGAAGGGTGCATGGGCAAGTGAGGTGCAGGAAATATTCACAGATATTGGAGCCACTCACCTTTTCCAAAGTGAAAATATAGTGAATATAGTGTCCGCTAAGGAAACTCTTTCCAATACGTATCAAGATAAATGGGCACAGGACATTTTATTTAAACCAAAATTGAGGACTTATGCTTCGATTAAGAACTATTACAGGAAGGAGAAATATGTGTGTGCTTCTTTATCTAAAAAGCAAAGATCACTGTGTGCCCAGCTACGCTCTGGAATCTTGCCCCTGCACCTGGAGACAGGACGTTACCTCGGGGTCCCAGAGGAGGAAGGACTCTGCCATTATTGTACCCTCGATGTGGAGAATGAGTTTAATTTTCTGTTTTATTGCCCTCTGTACCATGGGTTGCGTCAGAGATTGTTCGATCAGTGTGGTGATGTTGATTTCATGTGGATGAATGATGCAGACAGGCTAAAGTGGCTCTTTGACTTTAAGGTATTTGCCCTTGCTGGCTATCTGGAGAAGGCCTGGGCCAAGAGAACAAAACATACTTATCAATGAGATCTTTATGTTTGCTTTTCTTTTCTTTTCTTTTGTTTGCGTATGTTTCCTTGTTTCCTTGTTGTCCTACTGCAAATTGTGATCTCCATTTATTTACAGGAAGTGAATGTTATCATGTGAATTTGATTTAGTTGTTGGTGTCTTATAATCCCGAAGGGGATGGGTCCTTGTTTGGACATGACACAATAATAAAAAATTCATTCATTCATTCATTCATTCATTCATTCATTCATTCATTCATTCACACGCACACAAATAGATAGCATAGTCCATTAAAATCACTAAATAAATCACATCCACACAGTCAAGCACTTCAGGCAGACATATTCATCCGCACTGCAAAGGATTCTGCCAGCTCATCCATGCTTGCAGCTCAGTGGACTTTCTGTCAGCGTGCCCTGTAGCAGATGGAGCGTGAGGGGTTAAACCTTCTGAACCTCCCATGCTTCCCCTCAGTGCTGGCTTGTGCCCTGATACCAAAATACACACACACCACCACCACCACCACCAATACACAATGCAGGACTCCCCTCTCTCAGTCTGCCCCTGTGTGCTTTCCAAGTCACACAGGCTTGGGCTGAGGGTAGCACAGTGAAAGCATGCCACAAAATGCCATCTTGTGCCTTCTCTGGTGCCACATTGAGGGCCCCACCGGTAGCAGCTGAGGGGTGTTCTTCTGTACCGGTTGCCCTATCTCCGGACCCATGCAGAGGAGGGCTGGCAGGAGCTTTGCCTGGCCTGAACTGGCACTAGTTAGACTATTGGCCCTACTGTTTGTTCTACATAACCTCTCATCTTCTCTTTCTCAATCTTGGAGGGAAAATGCTACAAAAGTGTGTGTTGTCGACGTGGATGTACAAGACACAATTATAAAGGTGGAGTCAGTGATTCTGGAGAACGCTAATCACTTTTTGTCAAAATGAGTGAATATCTCCTCACAATCCTGTCCATACATGTGTGTAGATACACAGCATATAAGCTCTGTAAACGCGTATATAAACAAAGGGGGCCCTCCGTAGCTAGCAACATGCCCGTTTACAGAGCCTAGGCTGTGTATTAACACATTACGGACAAGAAGTGGATCGCGAGAGGATATTCACTGATTTTGACAAAAAAACAAGCATTCTACAAAATCACTGACTCCACCTTTTAAATTAAACTATTGCAGTATTTCCTCTACCACCACGGATAGGGGATTCTTATCTGTGAGCATCGGCTTTGCGCCAAATAATCTGTGTCTCTTCACATGTGTCTGCTTGAAGACATCTGCAGAGAATGTCACCTCCCAAAGGACCTCAGCATTGGCAAACAAGGCAGCAGAAAGTTAGACACACACACACGGGGAAACAGATAGAATGACCTGTAGCAAGACCTGGCAGACTGAAATACAGAGATAATGAAGACAAGAGGCTTCAGGAAACACCAGCAAAAAAGCACTTTGACTGCAAACATGACCCCACACAAGCCCTCACTGAGCCTTGTTTGAGATGACGCCCGTGTTGAATTGAATTCTGTTGGCTGGCCTGCAAAGGGAATTACTTTCTTATCGCCTTCAAGGAGCTGCCATAAATATCTTGGGGGGGGGGTGGAAAAAGTAATAAAAAAGTCATGAAAGCGCTACCCTAATGTGATGGATTAAGCCAAGACACAGCAGGCAAAAACTGAATGTTTTCAAGTACTGGTCAATTTTGAGATTTTTGGCTCATTTTTCTTCCATGACTTCTTCCATAAAATCTTTTTTCATACGAGTATAAATTTAAAAAAGTATTAGTTGTCATTTCAATATTAGCTGTGCTTTTATTCATGTTCTGCGAGGTGTCCTTGGGTGTCTTGAAAGGTGCAGTCAAATAAAATGAATCATATTATAATTTATATGTCTCCATATTGTCTCCAAAATCTGTTCAGCAAATACTTCAGCCACTAATATGTTCTGAAAATTGAATGAATACATTTAGCCCTGGCTTTATCCATCATCTTGATTGTTTGTGTTTTAATAAGATGCAAATAAATGCATAATTAGATAGCTATTGTCACATTTGCATATTTATTCAAACGGTTATGAAATAAATTGTAATGCAAAAAATAATTCTTTTAATATGAGTAATCATCAGGCAAAGTTTCATGATGATATCTATGAGTTAAAAATTGAGTAATACATATTAAAGGTGCTGTAAGCGGAATGGTTCTTTTAGCTAACTTCCTGTCAGTTACTGCAGTTAGCAGTCCCCTCGCTCGTCCCTACGTCACCACATTAATACACTGCGGTCTTCAAGCAGCGAGTTATCTAGCATCATCTCAGATCCATAAATGTGATAAAAACATGATAAAAACCATCAAAACAGACATTGGAGAGGATTTGTACCTGCTTCGCCATTGTAGGCACATAAACATTCACCCATCTGTCGCTCTGGCGTGCACCGGCAGTGAGACCATGAGTGAGACGGGTTTCGGTTTTTAGCGTTCTCTCTTATGATTGGATAATAATTTCGGGATCCCCCAAAAAGTTGATTAGCCGATTACATGCAGAGCAGCTGACTGAGAAATTGGCTTTATGAAACGCGCACATTATGAAAGTGATCACTTTATGAATAAAGAGCGATTTAACACTTATATTAACATAAATAAACCGCTTACTTCACCTTTAAGTAAAAACAAAGAAAACTTCTTCGGAATTCAAAAATAACTCAAAGAAAAGTAGGCCTAGTGAAAAGAGATACACAACACATCCACCTACATTACTCCCTTTGTTTCCATATATGGGCGTTTTGTCCTAAAATATCACGCGGCTTATGATGCTGAAACCACAACAGAGCCCGGGCAAGGTGAAAGGTAGTTCTTCAAGCTGCTTTTGATGAACGCTCTCATAGGGACAAAAGGTGGAGCGCTTCTCAGTACAGATCTCAGCTGTTTACAGAGAGGATAGAGAATGATTCATGGGGCTGATTTTCTGGTGGAGAGGCAAGTCAAGGGAAAATTCAACCTCAGATTATTAAATTAGTTGAGTAAAATGCCTGGGGCCTCTCGCGAAAAAATATGATGCCCACCACATTAAGGTGTTTGAGTCTAGAGTTTCACCCATATTCACTTGGAATGAGGTTTTGTTTTTAACTGCATTCAGCTGGTCTGGGAGAGTGAGAAATTCCTTTGGATGCTTTCTGTTTTAAAGGGTGGATGATACTAGGGAGAGACGCCAGAGTGACTGAATTATAGAAAGTGTTGAAATCTTTAACTGGTGTTTGTGCAAAAAAAGCAGTGTTCTGCCAAGACTCATTTTAGCTTAAACTGGTAGATACGGAAGGATAACAAGAGGTAAGAGTTTTATATTGCGTCCAGCACTTAGTAGTTGTGTAACATACTTGCCAAGTACATATAGTATACTATTTGCTATTTCATCCAACAGTACCTGATGTGCAGACCCATTTCAAAAACACAAAGTCACATAAGAAATTAACTCCTACCATGGTGCAGCAACACACTAGGCCCTAAGCTATATTTGTACACAACACAAAAACTGGCTAAATTTCTCTTCCGAATGACTCGCTGCTGTCAAAAACAAAGTCATACTTTACAGCGACCTTTCCTAACACCGAGAGGGTAATGACCTAATCTAATCTCAGCGCTAACATTTTAATTGGCCCTATCTGCATTTCATTAGTGCCACACTGATCACAAGCAGCAGCCCCGCCACATTACGTGTCAGTTTGGGATAAAAGCCCGTCTGACAGGAGATTGTTGTAAATATAAAAGGAAGCAACAACATCTGCTATAGTGAGAAGGCTGCCAACACTCCTCTGCCTGCAAGACACAATTTTTCTTTTTTTTTTTCATTTAGCTTTCCCATGCCTGTCCAGCGGCGAAAGACTGTTATCTTGCAGCAGGAGCTAGCTGTCATCCATCTACATTAACAGGCCCGGTCAACAACACGACAGAGGGCAGCGAGCCAGAGGAGATAGGATGCCATGTCTTAGGCTGGAGAAGAGGAGGATAGAATGGGGGGTGGAGGGAGGTTGTGGGAGGCGGGGGGGGTCTCTGAGAGCAATCTGCTGCCAGGAGATGTGACACCGAGGTCAGGGGTGGCGTCTTAAGTTAACTCAGCCGAGTGATGGTGATGCTAAAGGGACCAGAGAGTTCGCCGAGAGCCGCCTCTGCAGCTCCTCTCTGCCACTTTATAGTAAGGTTAATATTTGGCCTGTGAAATCTATACTTGAAGCTAAAGTGCATAACTTTTTGACATGAATGAATGTCGGTTTGCATTGAAGCAGTCGCCAAACCGGGTAGACACAAAGTTGATTTACGCAAACACTCGTGGGCGCTTCTTGTGATTTTTCTGGGCAACTTTGAGTCAACTCGTTTGGGCGATAGCTTGAACGTAACCGACATTCATCTTATATGAAAAAGTTACACATTGTAGCTTTAACAAAGGATGTCTTCATATTTTTTGTTATTCCTCAAAACACAGACTTTTATTGCAAGTGCCACACACACACACACACACACACACACACACACACACACACACAAACACACTCAACAGCAAAAAGACGCCACACTTACTTGCCACCTCCAGCGATGCATTGCGACTGACAGCCTCTCCCAGGTAATTGCGAGCCACGCACACGTAGACACCTTCGTCGGGTTTGCTCCTGCGCCCGTGCACTATTCTGAGGAAGAAGAGTGAGCCGCTGGGTAGGAGCATGCGGTGTGAGCGGGGGTCCTCTCTGTCCGTCTCCACGCGCTCCCCGTCTTTGTACCATTCCACCATGGGCGTGGGCCGGCCCTCCGCCTTACAGTTGAGCGTGGCCGGCTCTCCCTTAGACACGATCAGATCAGACGGGTGTTCAACGACCCGAGGAGCTGCATCCTCTAACCTGGGTCTGGATCCTGGATAGAAAAGAAAGAAAGAAGGGAAGAGATGAGGTTAATATTAAGTTAATGGAAAGGTGTGATTCTTGTATTGTATTGGTAAAGCTGTGTGACTGTTATGCTCCTTTGGTTCTTCATGTACTGTACATCCATGATTTTCAATTATTCTCTCCCTCTTTTATTATTTTTTTTTTAAATGCTTTATCAAAATGAAAATCACTTTGAATGCCTTTGTGTATGAAATGTGCTCTATGAATAGACTTGCCTTGCCTTGTTATGATTGTACAAATATGATTTATGAGTAATATTCCATCAATAAAACTGGAATGCCGGGTTATTATTACAGAAAAGGTACCCCTTATGTTTTAAAGCTTACACAATAGACGGCCGATTAAAAAGAATTGCACATAATTAAAAAGGTGTAATTGTTGTATGAAAGATGACATGTTATAGAAAATCTCAAAATTAACCAGTGCTAAAAACATGTGTTTGCCTGCCGTGTCTCACCTTAAAAATATGTATTGAATAAGTGTGACAACATAAATATTGTTCACATATTCATGTATATAGTGCGGCTGTACTATATGCATAAGGACCAAACTTAACACAGAACATAGAAGTCCTCAGCCTTTTTTCACATTCTGGACTCTGCACACAAGAGGCCAGTGGGCGGTAAAATGTATAAAAAACACCCAGGTGCACACTATCTCTCCAGGACTCTCAAGCCCAACAGGTGCAAGGCAGCCTGATACAAAACGTCATCAGCAATGACGTATCCATGTAATACAAGCATGTCATTTCATTTTCTCAAGTGTTAACATTCAAAGCATAAATCAAGAGGAAATTGCATGCTCTACATTCGGCATATATCAAACCAAATGTGGTACAACTGTTCCAATTAGAAAGGAACCACGGAAATTAGCTAAATTGAACCGCCGGCTCACATATTCAGATATCAAAAAATAAACCCGCAACCCTGTTATGTACTTAAGTGAATGACTTGGTCCGACATTAATATCTAAGGCTTTCTTTTCAATACATCATAGCTCTGTGTGGTGCCCCTTTATGGTCATTACTGATTAACACAAATGTACTGTTTCTGACCAGTGTTGAATGCAGTTGTGCACACTCTCTAGCTTTCCCTTTCGAAAGTCTGATGGAAAGGACTAAATGAAGACGGAAGCAGAGGCGGATGGAAATGCAGTAGAGGTAATAATTCCCAAAGGTTATTGTGTTCAATTTGAAATTGGTTCTGTTTTTTTTTCTACCTCCTCCCGTCTTTTCGTCTTCCGCCTCCAATTTGAATGACAGCATGTTGGCGGTACAATTATGTATGAAAAGCAATAACACAAAGTCAAGCACCGTGAGGCACAAGTGAAACGTCCCCCTGGAGAGTATATAGGAAAGATTGAAACCAGGAGGTGCGTCTTGTTCCGGTGTTGTTTTGAGCATTTGTGACTTTGGCAACGGGGTATTTCTGAGTTGTCTCGCCTCGCTTTGTTCAGAGTTAAAGCCCCTGTAAAACCCAAATCCACAAAATCCTTCAAACTATGTCATTTTGTGAGTTAGTTGCATGATAGTAAAGCATCTGAAAAGAGTTAGGTATATGTATCGATCCAAATTAAAGATATTGTTATTTAAGTTTGATAAACTTTACAGAAAATCAGTTTGGATTAGTTGGGCTTTGCTCTGGTTCTTATTACACAATCAGTATTTTGAACCTATCACGGCAGTTGCTCTGCCCCGACGTTCTATAAAAGAATGACTGTTGACTTGGAGCCTGTTTGATTTGACCATGCCCACTCAGTCCTGTCAAGTGACAGTACAAAATATTATTATTATATTGATTTGAACTATTTAAGACCAGGTTTCCAGAGGCTTTAAAGTTATTTTAGCTCTTGCATTAGGTGTCACTTGGAGTTTTGTTCCACTCCTTTGATGCTGTTCTTGTATAAGTCATTATTCAATTAAAGATTAAACAGGTTATGTTAATGTGGGAATTAAACATAGCTCTGGGGTGACAGTGACTTTAAGTCAAGCAGACAAAGGGGGCAGGAGTCTGTTGCAGTTTTGGTGCATCGCAAACCCCCAAGGTGGGTGATCAAGATAGCATCTTGTTTCCTGTGTTGTTCCTCTCCAATGCATAGCCGACAATGTGCCATTGGAAACAGTGTAATCCCGGGCCAGCATGCATAATAAAAGAGGGTCATAATGGCTCTTCCCACAGGTGCATGAATGAGAAGGAGTTGAAGGGGGTTCAGGCTTTGCTGATAACACCTGATAAAAATGGCAAATCCTCTATAAAGTTTCAGAGGATTAAGAACACCACTGAAGTGCTTTTCTCTGCTGATGGGAATATAGAGTAGCGTCTGATGGCCCTGCTCTCAGTGCAATTACATCCGCAGAAATGGAGAAATTGGAGGCTCTGAATAATAGGAGGAAAATAATACGGAGGCTTTGAAGTTGCTTCAAGTTAGAATCAAATAGCCTTTGTCTGACATCTACTTTCAAGCCCCAGAAAGCACACCAGAACCTGATCACACAATACCTTTTAAGGATATTTTTCACTGCTACTAACGGAAAAAAAACAAATTACTGCTGTTTACTTTCTTTGTATCTGTCTTACCTGAACTGAAAATGTTGTCTTGAGTTTAAACGTTGCAGAAGTTTAATGACAGCTGACTCATGAAAGCTGAATTGTTTCAAAGATAGTGTGCCCATGCCCAAAATATCCCATGGTGGCATCTTCAAATTCCCATTTCCTCATCAGAAACTGGAAGGTAGATACAGCCCTGGACACACTTAACACCACTTCAAATGATCAGTGTTTCTGGTAGGCAAGTAAAAAATAATATTTTGGTAGTATGGACTATTGACAACATTTCTTCCTGGTAACCCAAACCCAGATTAAGCATGTAATATGACACTACAAGCAAATGAATGAAAAGCAATATTTCTTACAAGGTTCCTCTCCAGTTGAATGCAAACAGCACATCTCCCCCTGAAGCTGTCCGAGCAGTAGATCTAAAAGTTGGTAGCATGTGTACAGTATCATAGCTGAGCTGAGACTTAGTCAAGGGTGAGGGAGATGTTGGGTGAGGGTGGTGTCTGTGGTGAGAACTCAGCCGGACAGGGCCCTTAAGAGTTGCCTCATACATTTTACAGGGAAGTTGGTTAGAACCAGCCATGTAGAAATGTAAAGTGAAGGCTTTTCAAGACTGAGCTAAATATCATTAAAGCTCCCATATTATACACCATATTATATGGTCTTAGTGGTCCCTAATATGTTTTTCTTTAATTGTTTGCTGAAAAAAACTTTCAGATAATTTATTGTACTATGCTGATGTTCAGCTAATCTCACAATGGCCTATTTTTTAAAAAGAGCTGCAGCTCCCCTCGTAAATATACAATCTTTGAGCTGCCACCCCCCCCCCCTGTCCGGAAGCGAAGCCAGATACGCCTCATCCTCTGTCTGTCAGGGCCGTGGACCAATAAGAAATAGGGGTGTGGGCTGCACAGTGGAAGCTTCTGGCCAGAGGTCAGAAAAGGGGAAAATTCTGACTGGAGTATATTGGGGGGGGAGGATGGGGGTTTCAGAAAGGGGGAGAGTGAGAACAGGAGAGATTGTTATTTGTTTTAATATTTTGGCAGTCTCTAGGCACACCGTGGACCCATAGATATGTTAGAACACATTTAAAAAGTGCATTTAGCATAATATGTGACCTTTAAGACATCTTCCTTAGTGGGAATCACTGAACACCGGCTCTAAGAGATGATAGGCCTTTCACCAGAAATGTACAGTAGACTTGATAAGAAACATCTCGCAGCTACTGTCTCCTATGAATACATTTACCCTGCCCCCTTACTCTGGGATGTCATACAGATGTGAACGGCTCAGTTTGGCGAAATGGAAGATCCAAATCACCCAAGATGATTCTCCAAAGATTGATGACACATAAATCTAAATCCACACAATTGTCACTTTTATGCTGTTGATCTTTGCAGGAACGTCTTTTGTGCAAGCCGCAGGCTGTGTATTATACTACTGTGACAGAACAATCTGAAAGATCTACATGTTGATAGAGACTGACTGTGCTGCCACACACAACTCAAGGATATTTGAAATTCTAAAGCTGGCGTATTCCCCAGCCACACAGTTCACAGTGAGTGGAGATGTAACGGATAAGGGCCAGGCTAGAAAAAATTAACTCAAAATCGGGTTAAATGGACAGCAGGAGTCAGGAGACTACGACTGGCTGTCTTGAGAAGGGTGAGTGTCTATAAGAAAAGTCGGGATCCTCTAAGGACCTATTAGCTCCTGTCCATGTTGTACTGCTCCAGCAGGATGGCAGCAACTCTCAAAGCTACAGCAGAGCTAATGAAACCACAGGGATGCTGAAGGAGTCCAGCCTGTGGGAGCCAGAGGATGTTTGACAAGAATAGTGCATGGAGAAAAGATGAATTACCGTCTAAATTGCCATGTCAAGAGAGAGCCGTGGTTCACTCCAAAGATGAATGTGTGATTTCCTTAAAGGATCCGTCAGCTGTCATCATTCAGTGATAGTGGAAATGTTAATACAACCTGCAGAGGCACAAACTGTATTTTCTGATGATATATTAAAAGGAAAAACATAAGACAGTACAGAAACTCCCATACAGGGCACAAGGGCTCAGTTAATGCTTTAATTAGTATAAAGCTGATAGGAATCATGTGATATGGCCATTAAGAGTAGTGTAGAGTACCATGTAATACAAAGCGCCAAAACAGTATGAATCTCTGCAAAAGCAGATAAATGTTAATAACTTGGATACTTATGGGATGAACCTTCTGCAATGTTGATTTGTTTAGCTGCAAATGGTTAATTATAGATTGTCTTTACATGGCCACTATGTAAATCACTATCAGATGTCTTTGCAACTGACAACTGGAAGACTAGAAGTTGATGCAAACACTGCATCTCGTAACCCTGTACTTATTCCCACACTAATTAAAGAAACATGGCCCCAAAGCTGTACAAGATTGGATTAGTTATGGAGATTGAAGACCCATTCACACCAAAGACAAGCAATGAGCCAGCACTTCAGTTTGAAAGTTGTACGATGTCTCCTATACTAAATAATAAACCCTTGAATTAATATTGTAGCAAAATAATATGGTTGGTTAATCCAGCAGAACAACACAGATCACGGTTTATTTGATTAATTCCATTCAGCGTGAACTTCCCCAGCCTACCTGATTTGTCCTAAATCACAGACTCAAAATAAAAAGGGGTCACACTCTGATTTAAACATTGGGGCAAATGCGTATGCAAAGTTGAATGCTGTCAACAACTTCAAATTCCTTTTAACCATGGACAAATGGAAGGAGGAGATAATAAAGCCTGAAGGGGTGACGGAGAAATAGTCCACAGGACAAACGGTGCCCAGAAAACCAATAAGAAAAAGTGGAACAAAACAGCCACGGGGAGCACAAACTCCTGCTGCAATGTCTTCTCTGTAATGGACGATGGCAAAGTGCTGAGGCATAAGTTATCCCTCATCTAGTACAAGAACAAGTGGCTTGATGTGTCCTGCTGATATAAAACAAAAAAAAACAGAAGACCACTGCCAAAGATCTATAGTGGATTAACTCCCGGGACACCCCCTCTGCCAGCTCCTCGGCCTTATTTCACCGCAAACTCAAGAGGGCTTTCACCCCAAGGCAGATTTATTCCCTCCTGAAAAGACGGACACATCAGAACAACACCCAGTAAGTCACACACACAGGGCAAGTACTCTTGCTTGGGGGGGTGGGAATGACAATTTATAGCCATGTGGGGGTCAGACTGAAATCAATCAAACCATAAATAAAAGTGATATCAATACGTGTGACTGTGAAGATCACCTTAGAGTCTTAAAGTTCTTACCTCAGAACTTTTAAATATAATGGTTTTACTTTTTCTATTTTGAAACCAAAATTAGAAATGTGTTAAAAGTTACTTCGACAGACAGACATTGATGACAGTGTAACTTCTTCTGACATGAAAATCATTCTGCTCCAATTATCCCCAAAATAATCCCCCCGCCAAGAAGACCCAGGTCAAATGAGTGGCTGTCATCTGGTTTGGAGCATGTGATTATTAGGGATGTGCTCGCAATGCTGCTGTCGTCAAAAGGCCTTGACAGTTAAATCATTAAAACAGCAAAAGTGAGGCTAAAACAAAAAGAAAGCAACTCAACAAAATGTTGTAAGATAAGCGGAGAATGTCACCTTATGTAGAATGGATATTCTGATAATAGCATGGAGAACTGTGAAAAATTCATTTCAACATAATTTTTTATTGACATAGCCTTAGGCGACAGGCTGTGAAAGCCTTCTCTGCACCTCTGTGGCTCTGCATGTAAACTCACCGCTACATCTTTACCAGACTGCACTGCACAGACTCAAGAGACTATTTTCCAAACACACGACAGACGGCATGACGCTCAGATGGTGGTCTGACTCATGCAATAAATCCATGAAGGGTGCTCATTTGGGGCGGCTGTTTGTACAAGGCACAATCTGGAGGTCAACAAACGATCCTCATACCTACTAACCAACTGTCTAAACTGCCGAAGGTCCAGCATGCCGCCCACCCCCCCGAGTCAACCCTATACCACCAGCTTGTAGAGAGTGTATGTGTCATCACACGGAGGATCAGAAGTATTCTGTTCACGACCACGCTGCAGGGAAACGGACATAAAGCATGGCTGGCACTTCAGCCCAAACAAATCATCCCACCAGGGCAGGGTGAGAAATGTCTTTCATTTTGCCATGAAGGACTCAAAATTAAATCAGAATATTGTAATATATCAAAAGCCTGCACTCCTTATCACTCTGTGGTGAGTGGTGGTGGTAAAAAAAAAGATTAAGCCATGCTCTGGATTTGCAACTAAAATGAAGGCTGAAATGAGCTAGCCCTCACACTGCAGTTGATAATAGCCCTCCCCACCCAATTCTATTTAAAAAAGACATAGCTTTTGATGGCTAAGCACAGTTTTTCAAAAGCTGAAATTCCAGTAGGCTACTACAGAAACCAAAGTACCTGCCAATGGTGAGCTTAATACTCTTTAAAGAATGGACAGAGAGAGGGGGCAGGGCTAGAACACTGACCATGAAAGAAAATTCAACAACTTTCGTATCCCTCCCTCATCCGCAATTCTTTTTAGCGAACTGACTTCCCTCTAACAGAATGTGTTGTTTTACATCTCTGTTCCCTCCTCCTCCGGCTCTCGATTTTTAACCAAAGCCACAGGAATTGATTTGCAAATGTGCATTCAAAGTCAAATTGGCAGCAGCGAGGGAGGCAGGCTCGAGTGCTTTCTCTACAGCCTCCTACTCTTTGACCATGTGGGGACAACAAAATGAGGCAGTTGCATGAGAATACAGAGTGGCAGCCATAAAGAGACACCCTCCTTAATTGAGTCTGTGTTGATGCTAAGCATCTAAATGGGCTGGGTCAGCTCCCCAAAAGGAAATTGGGTCTTTTTTATCATGTCTCTCTTGGGGCCATGGATACATTCACTATGTAGGGGCTTCTTTTTGTTCTTCTTTCAGAGAAGACAACTAAGGAAAATGGAAGCAAAAGAATCACAAACTCACAAAGCAGCAACAAAATCACCCTTTCCTCAAACAACTCTGTTTCATGCTCCCTTTGAGGGTGGCCTCTTGCACTGGACAAGCAGCTGAAATGAGTTGTTGGCTAGATGTTTGGGCAAGTTGACAAGGCAGAAGCAGCTTGCCGTTGATAGAGAGCAAACATTGGCATCATCCTGTCTAGTCCAACACACAGTTTAGCCTAACCAGACCAATCTTCTTTCACAAAAGGTAACTTATTGAAAACATGGTAAGTAGATAAAGCTTTGATTTGGATACAAGTATTTGAACAACTGTGAGGGCGCAACTACACTTCCCTTTTCATGGTTTTTTTGAACACATTCCACTAAGAATAAGTCTAGCAATGGTTCAGCTTAACTGTTCCTATTTTAAAACATTCAGAGAACATTTAATGTGATAATAGAGAAGAATTCACACACAGCACTAGCAGTCTAGAGGACATAAAAAACAACCAGTACAACATCCTTGAAGTTATCCCAAATCCTGCCAAGAGTTGTCAGTTTGAGTTCCAGTAGCCTGCCAGTAACAAGCATTGATTTTCCCCACTGTTTCCACCGTGGGGCTTTTTGGATAGGGCTTTGAAAGAACAAGAGAGCAGCGACTGTATAGTGGCGGCTACACTCTCACCCTTTACTCTGTTTCGCCGGAAGTGTTTATATGTGACAAGACCAAGAAGAGACAAGGGGAAGCAGAGGAGAAAATACTGGAGCGAGGGAAGTAGGAGGAGGAAACCATTGACCCATAGTTTGTCTCAAATAACGCTGTATGTCGATGATTGCGCGATTATTTATCTCTAATTATCAGTCCATTAGGGTTCAGCCATGAAGGCACAGCAGTGTTACTGTTAGGGCTCTCTCATTCATGCTAGGGAGGAAATCCTCCAGGGGGGCTCCAGGACGAGCACACCGACGGTTGCGGGTGGCCTGACACAGCCACAGGGAAATGCCATTGGTTTCCTGTCCCACAGCAGCATACTTGGAGATTAGCTCCTATTAGATCGGTATCCGCTTACACACACGTACACACAGGCTTGACTGCTATCTGCTCGTATCTGTCTGACCACATAGATCGCAAAAGTCACTCGGAGGGAGGAAAGGGTCGAGACGGGGACTTCCTGAACTCCTGAGTCTACAACTCAAAAGGAAAACAATCAAGAGACCGTAAATAGCTATTGGGGTTGTTTTTATTTGCTGCACTAACTGATAGCAATGGCAGTTGACAAACTACGTCTGAGTTTATGAAAAGTAAAATAAAAGCAAGACGTGCCCTTCTCGTGTTGCAGAAGAAATTGCAGTGGACTGATATATAAGACATGGAAAGAAAGAGATGGATTCAAACGCAGCTGCCTATCACTTCTCTAAATGCTACAAATTCTTTGGATTGTTCAGTGAGTTGCACTTAAGAGATAACAAGTAGTGAAGCACTCCATTTGCCTTGTCAACGTAGTTTCTTTAATAAGCATTTCCCTTCAGGAAATCATGCATAGCCGTCAATCATCAAACAAGGCTGCTGCAGAGAGTCAAATAGACACTCTTAACTGCCTGCTTTCACTTTTTGTGTATCAACACTCCCATCAGAAAATGACAGGTTCCCAGAGACTGTCACTTTTTAAAAAAGAGCTGTCCTTGACACTTCTAAAGCAGGCCATTAAATCATCCCTCCGCTGCAGCATCACCTTGATACAACGGTGCTGAAAAGGATCCATTATCAGTCGGCCCTTTCCCACACCGAGCTCTGAAGTGCCAGAATCTCACAAATACATCCAACCTGCCATGGAGGTGACAGCTGTAGCTACACCCATGGGCTTCCACTTTGACACCATGGCAGAGTTGTGTTGTGTTTCAAACCGCTCTCTCCGAAAAAAGTCCATGGACGATAATGACTGGGTGAACACGAAGATCTGACTGCCTGTCTCGCCAGTCAAACTTGATGTAAGCCATCTGCTCTTGTTAGACAGGCTGTCAAGACACCAAGATACAGGGAAGTTGGTACAACAACACTGCTGCTACATCTTCAAGATTACATTTAGATTACCCAGATATGTGCACACGTTCTGAAACAAGATCCATATGTCTCTTGTAAAAATAGAGATGGCAAATAACACGTCCATTCTCTGACTGAGACTGCAGTAGCTGTGCAACCCATTTATAATGTTTAGTTAGACCGTAATGAGTTATGTATTGTATTCGCACTATAGAACACCTGTGTGGAAAGGAAACCCATCTGGTGAGTCGTCTGTGACTTTCCGCATGGAGATTTACTATTTAATGACTCTGATTAATTATAGGCTGTTATATGCCTCTGTTCATGCATGTAAGTTCTATTGAGGTGAAATCTTTAAAGTATGAACACAAAAAGCGTAATATATGTTTTAATGGTGCGTGTAGTAGTGTGATGTTGTATATGTTATGACACACACACATTTCCAATGCATTAATACAGCTTTCTTTCACATACACAAAAGAAGGCCACTTTGGAAGCACTGAAGACATTACGGATGTGTCCTATTTTTGTGGGCAAAGACGATGCAGGGAAGGAACGTGTGTCTCTGGAGAGGACGTTGGCAGATTGTCGCAGTCAGTGTCTAATGGGGGACGTTCTGACACAGCGTCTGCATCTTTACTTTAATCCTTCGCCAGTGACAGCGAGGAAAACTTCCCCAGTTGGAGAACAAAAAGCAATTATAATCTTGACACAGTGCACAAAACGAACACCAATTTGCCTCTGCATTGGCCAATTAGACGCTGTATCATCCCACATTGTTATTCTAGCACAGCAATGGCTCGGCTCCTACGACTGAGACTTGACTATGACCGGCAATGGAGAGGTCAGCCCTCACTAAAAACCACTGGAACTAATGTTGGGGGCCGGGCCATCCATCTGTCTACAGCCTGAGGTGGGGAGCCCAGGCTGTACTGTGTCGGGGCCCCTCAGGCGGGCACACTTGAGCCTTTTAAGGAGAGGGGCTAGCTGACTTATCCTGTCAGCACCCACTGCTAAATAAGAGTTCCTGCCCAGTTATGTTCCTTTTTCCTCTGATGCCCGGTGGAGAAGAATCGTGGTTTATTTTGGTCATTAATTATTAACGTTAAGGGGGAGGCAGTGCCACCCTTGGTTTTTGCAGATGGAGTTGTATTTTGTGAAAAACACCCTAAGGTTACATTTGGAAAGAGAAAGTGACAGGGCTTGTTTTTTTTTCCATTTTACCACAGTTGAATGCACACATAACTTAACAATGCACCATCAGGCGCCGACAGACTGTTGTGTAATGATTATGTGGGACTGTAAAAGTCTATTATCATGGCCATATGCGTTTTTCTAATTATTTAGAAATCGTTTTTTTAAATTTAGTACGCCAGGATATGTGAACACAAAGATGGACATTGGAACATTAAGCTTCAAACGGCCATTTATGCGCTTGATAGTTGCTTCAGATTCTGTGATGACAGGAAGAGGATGTTTACTTCCTGGCCCTGCCTCTTTTAAGCTTCATTTTTCAGTCGCTGTAAATTAGGATTCACTCGGACTTCGACGACTTTCACGAGATGCAGCTCATTTTCAAAGTATCATATCAAAGCGTGCTAGGCTATTGACAGCCTAATTGATCTGCAAAGAACAGATGGACCGGCATGTGGGGGAAGGTGTGAGTTTGTTCTTTAAAAGAAAAAGAAGGCTACAAAGCTTTCTGTCTGCCTATTTTATCTTCAGAAAAAAAGCAGACATGTTGACAATATGCCAGTAGCAAAATCCTGATATACTGAATGTCACCTTGCTGGGCTGTTATATTCACAGTTACACTGTTTCAAGTCCGTACCATTAATGATGGTTTACTGACTATAAGACAGACACTCTTAATGGGAAATTACATATGCATACAAGCCATGAATGTCAAATAAGAAAGAAGGTTTGGGTTCATCTTTTGTAGTGTTGATAAAAGGTTCATGTTACAGGCACCGGAGTTATGGCCTGGGCAGTATGATCAAGTGTGAAATATGTAATCAAACAAATTGGACATATGATACTGAGTTATACTATTACAAAAATAACAAAATATTGCATGACCTAATAGCCATGCAGATAGTGTTGTATTGCTTTGAAATGTCCAGGTTTGGTGTTATATATCTCTAAAGATGTTGGTCACTTGTATGGAATCCTTTTGAAGAAACAGTCCTGCTTATTAAGGTTAGGGATTAGTTTGTTTATTGATAGGTCCAATCGACAGAAAATTAATTGGCAACTGTTTTGATGAAGATACAAGAAGATTTTTTTTTAAGAACAAAAAGTAATTCGTATCCCATGTCCATAAGGTTACTGGGAGGTGATACATGTGGTCCCATGCAACAGCTATAATTCCTGTCAAAATTTCTGACTAATCTATTAAAGCCCTTTAAGCCTCCTTGACTGTAAGTCACTGTGGATGACAGCAGGTCTTTAAATGCCTCATTCAAAAAGGCGAACAACAGCCAGTAACCGGCAAAAAAAAAAAAAAAAAAAAACAATGACACGTCTTGTTAATCGGGCTCCTTCAGCTACATTACACCCAACCCAACCACACTCCCCTCCCTGAAGGAAATGAAGTTGAACACACTCTGACTGTAATTGCAGTGTGTCTCTGTGTGTGTGTGTGTGTGTGTGTGTGTGTGTGTGTGTGTGTGTGTGTGTGTGTGTGTGTGTGTGTGTGTGTGTGTGTGTGTGTGTGTGTGTGTGTGTGCGTTTGTGTGTGTATCACGGTTTAAGCGGGTGAGGGCCTTGTTTGATCTGGTTACCGGGTCTGTTTGAGGGCACCATTTATGAGACAACAAGGCAGCTGTCCTTCCAGTCACTTCAGTGAGAGCATGGCAAACACATGGGGCTGTTGACGGTCGTTGGTGAGTGGAGCTAGCTATACTGCTGTGTTGACTGATGGTGACAGAGATGACTGACAATAACGCTGCAGACTCCAGTGTCAGCTTACTGGCCAAACAGTCTTGAGGACCAGACTCCTTGATATGCGACTCTGGCTCCACATGGAGGGGCCCTTCACATGTGTGAAAAGGAGAAATGGAGACAGGCCAGCCAGGATGATTCTTAATCTTCAGCTCTCCTTATCATATCGTATAAAGCTAATGTTACCATGTTGATTTACCTAACATATCAGTGCCGGTGCAGATCTGAAGCTCACTATCAGTTTAGTCTAAGGGCGCACAAACACTTGGCCCAGTTGATTGTCCCCCCCCCCTCCCTCCCTCCCTCCTAACTAGCTGGCTAGGCCCGGCCTGCACTCAAACTGCCTCAAATGATCTGGGCATTGGCATGATTGCCTCTTGCCAATGCGTCACAGGTTTGGGTTTTGGAACGTAAATGTATCCAATTGTTTTTTGAATATTTTCATCCGGACAATTTTGTAGCAAACATTCCACTTCCACATCAGACTAACGTGAACCCTTTGGCAAGAAAAAATAGAACTATTCGTTTGGTGCATGGATGTGTTGGGTAGCGGGGGAACAGTCTCATATAAATTGACATCAGGACCGCATCCGTACCGTGCCGAAACACACCTCATCCAACCTCAACCTGGGCCAAGGAAGTGTACTGTGCTTGAGTACGGTACAGATGTCTAGTAGCTTTGGATAACTGACAGAATGTGACATTGTGTGTCTCCAAATGTAAAACGTTAAAAAACTAAAACTATTGTGTCACAGGCTTTTTTTTCATTTCAACAGTCACTGTGTGTTTCGCTAAAGTGAGAGAAAGTGTCTTTAATCCATGTCGTTCCCCTGAGGAGCGTCTGGAGTCACTGAAGGAGCACTTTCACAGATGCCGAGGTTTCCTACGCTCTGGGTTCATAGCCAATGTTTACAGCCTTGTAAAAGGGGGGAGCCCAAACCACAGCAGTGGGTCCGGGGCTCCACAGACACCACACTGTCACAAACTATAACATCCCACTATGCTTTCACAAACATTGCTTTTGTGCATCACAGTCAGGGGTGTAACTGTGGTACTACACGACACAAAGAAGGCATAGGTACTTTGACAAAGAAAGAGCCTGCACATCTGAAATACAGCTGACGATTGATGGAAGAAGCTCTGTGGAACCTGGCACCCAGCATCAACTCTCAATGAAGCAGGTTTTCATCACGTGGCTCAGTCAGTCATTCCTTAGGCTGACGATTTGCCTGTAGTAATGGCTTTCTCTCCACATAGTTTACAGTGAGGGAAACTCCATTTACAGGGCACTTATGCATATATGTGTCCTATATACAGGGCACATATGCATATATTTGAATATAAAGTCCTCAAAAAAGCAATTAAAAAAAACAATGCCAATGTGCAGCTTTAGACACGTGTATCTAGCTAGTGTTTATATGTATTTACTTAGTGAAGGCCAAACCCAAGGAAACTTAAGCTTTGTACTTCATATTATACATCTTTATCCACCATCACTGCATGGATTATCTGTCTGCCCAATGCAAGTACGGAGCCCACACATTACCACACAATACAACACAAGAGAGCAATGAAATGGAGAAGGAAGGCAACAGTTTAACATTTACCAAGCCAGCAGCACCCTGGGAAGGCTTTTATACAAAGGGCATTGGATCGTATAGGTTACATGCTGTAGCAATGCTATTCAAATCGACCTCCCAACCCTGCCAAGCTCTCTCACACAGAAGGCCTATACAATGTATTAGTGTGTGGAAACTGAGTGTAGGCTATAAGGCTGTTTCTGTTATAAAAAGAAAATTTGCATTGTGCCTAGTATGTGTATTCACCTAATGGACCCAATAATAGAGATAAATGAGCGGGCTGGAGTCCCCAACAAAGTAGGGTGTTCTGTGGGGAGCAGATGCTGGTGTGAATCCGAGGTCCCTTGGGCGAGACACACAGTAAAGCTGCATATGGGGGTCTAGGCTACTCGTCTTATTATGTCTGCTGCTGGATTAAGTGGCCTTTAAAAATGACATCATCCAAGAGGATTGCAAAAATCACTGGTTTACAACATAAGGGGTCCCAAATGTGTTAAAATGACTGGTGAAATTGTGTTTTTTCTACATTTTCTGTGGGACCCCTTGAAACCTAACCCTGAGTCTGTGTGGACTACTGTAGTGTGGGGAGCAACACTGTTATGAACCATATAGGCTACAGTTAGACGTCCCATCAGTGCAAAACGTGACCCAAAACAAACCGGCTCTGCATGCCAATTTAAAAAAAACTTACCATATGCCAAAGTTATGAGTGCAAATAAAACCAGTGGGGGAACCAAAGTGTGGCGGTACTCCATTATACACTGAGGTTGTTCATAGGTAGTATAGGGTCGGTCACAGTTTGTTGAGACAGGCAGCGATATATCCAAACAGAGTGCAAATGATGTCCAGTCTATGGGATGGAATCTTTGCAAACGGCATCAAAGTCCACAGTCAGCATCCCAGCCGTTGTAGAACTGCATTAGAAGTTGAAACATCCCACATAGTAGGCCTAACTTTCTTTCTTGTTTTTTAATCACGAGCTCCAGAAGTGTCCGCGGATGGTCCAGAGAAGACAAGCCGCAGGTGATGAGGGGAGAGGCGGCTGTGAGTGGCAGGCAGCGCCCGGTCACTTCAGTCCCCGGTTCTCTCCCGTTTTTTTCCCAAGCGGGATAAATCTCACAGAGGAAAACAATGTTTATAAGGGATTCCTCTGACAGGCAGTAAGTCCCAAACTACACCAAGTCATTACGCTGAGAAGAAAAAGTCCACTTTGTAAAACACGGAGTAGGTTATCATTTGTTTTTTTTTCTGTAGAGCTCCAGTCTCGGCTCCTCAGCTCTCCTCCACTACCAGGAATGAATTACTTCAGCCTCATCGCAAAACAACGCGCTCCCGGAGCCAAACAAACTCTGCTGTAAAGACAGCCATAGTTAGGATGGATATTTCTCGGTCCCACTTTCAAAATAAAACTGTGATTTACCAATACGCTTCAACGCCCTATGAATGATTTTCTCAAGGATTCACTGCAGGTATAGCCTATTGGGTACACTTTACCAGATGACAACATTAAAACAATATTTGTTTTTAGTAGGCTTGGTTATTCAAATTTTTGGCAGAAATGTTTGCAAATTTAGAAGTATCCAATTCAATAAGCATATATTTTCATCTCCCTAAAAAACAAAAATCTAGATGTAGTAGGTTATGAAGCCATGTTAAAATTGTTATTTGATTTTTGCAACATATTAGAGTCCAAAGTTTTTACAGAACAGGTTTAGGATACAGCCTTTTTTCATTTCATAAATCAAAAAGCGGGCCTACTATGTAGACTACAGGTCATAAATTGCATTTTATGCATGTTTTTAAGAACAAAATGTATAATAAATGAGACAATTACCAACATGCTTAATAACCTTCAAAATAGTGCAATGAATGATTAGGTAAAGTGCATTTAGAAGGTGAGATCTTTGGTTCAGAGTATTGAAAGAAAGATTTCTGTAGGCGATAAGAGAAATGTACAGACACAAATAGACAAGGTTTGCTAAAATAAACACCTAAATTAACATGTTGGACCTTTTATGTATGAAAGACGACATAACCAAATATCTCAAGACCAGAGCTGAAAAAAATATGTTTTTGCCCACAGTGTCCCACCTTTAAAAAATGACATATTAAAATAAAATACTACATTTAGATGATGATATAGCCTAATAAAGGAAAACATGTGACTTTTCGAGACATTATTTTTAATTTCCATAACAAACAGTGTGTGGCTAAGCACAGAGTTCAAAGTATTGCCAGACAGCCATAATCCTCCCAGGATGTTAAAGCTTACATCTCTGTATTTGCCTTCACATTCCACATAGGAGATTCTGTATCGCCTCATAGCCTACACATTTCCAGAAAGTCCTAAGTTGATGTTGGCTATCCTTCACAAATGTATAGCCTACTGAATGATAGGCTATTCCTCAGAAAATAATATATTTAAAATATATATTTGAATGTTTTCCCTTTTATTCTGTGGTCCTACAGTCAATGCTTGTTTTGTGATCGTTTCAAATGTGACACATGTGCTTGTATTTTGAAGTTACACTTGGCGTGCTTCCGGTTTGCTCTTGGTTAAATCTGTCTGACTTCACCGTCCCAACAACACGCTCTCTTAAAGGGCCAGCGCACTCGGTACCTACGCACATGATGTGGGAGCTAGCTGCATACTCTCCCACTGAAAACTGCTCAGGCATCATGAAGATTATCCTTTACTTTGTAACATAGCCTAAGCATGGAAATGTTAAGAATGGCACCAGTATTTTTATATTAAATACTGCACACTTACTTTCAGTGAGCCATCGGATGCTTTCTTAGTCTCAATTCAATGGTGTTATATTTAGGTTGGGGCCCCATATATTAACAAACATGGAAAAGGTCAGAGAATCATATGAGCTCTTGTTAATTAAATAAAGTACACGTTGCTGTGTTATTATACTTATTTATTGGGTTATTTCAATTTGGCCATATGTAATTAGCACTCTCATTGTGTCTTGTGGTAGACTGATCATACTGGATTAGATTTTAACTCCACCTAAATGTTGCAAGTATTTTCCGTCTTTTTGAGAGGGAGCATCTTACATGGACTTGGATGATGAGACAAAACTATTACCGCCAACATCAAAGGCTGCTGCGGCATTTTTATATATCTTTTAATCATTTGTGTAGAAATTAATCATTTCAAACCCACATAACACAACGTATTTAGGCTATCTTATTTTTGCACCTATAGCCAAGGTTTTCCAGGGAAATGTGAAAGGTATATCTGAAGGCATCCGTGGCCTTTTTTTTCTATCATAATCCTACCGATTCTACTTGGATTTTATCCAATTAGAAATAACCTTTTTATCATGGAGGTCACGCCTGTTCAACGTGGTGCAAAATGTCAACATTTATCTCAAAGCTTTTATCTAACGGCAGACGTGAATAAATTGTGTTGGCAGTCCTATGAATCCAAATGCAAATTCTGTCTTAACATGTGAAAGACCTTTGATCGTGTGCCGTGCCGCGCTGCTATGTATACCAATCATGGCCAATGGAAATGACTCAGGCACTATAAGACATACAAAACAAACCCCCCAAACACACACACTGCAAAATGTCACTATTTATCTGAGCACGGGCGCGTTTTATGCATTGCACTTGATGGAAAGTGAAAAGCAATATTACATGTGCCAGGAGATATGGCAAACTGCGGCCGATGAGACTTGACATACCATGAGCCGTGCAATTCTGAAAAATAAGCAATAAGGAATGATTGGCAAGAGTGCTGCTGTTGAGCTGAATAAATATTAGGGGTCAGGGAGACCTAGTAAACACACAGCTCTTGACATTTATAGGAATGCATTGGGAAGTGGGTAAGTCGCGCACACTAAACCCTGCGTTCCAAATCTCTTACTCTTTGTTTTTTCTATTCTACAATACTACATCTGACCATAAAAAGAATCTAGTTAGCATGCAGTAGGGATACAAGTAGGACATACTTTTACTATTGTTTTCATATAGAGATCTCCATGGATGTGACGTCACTTTCGGTGCACACTGGATTGTGGGTCAGAATCGCCCCAAATAGCATGCTGATGTCAACACTAGAAATCTCAGCCAGGGTACTTTTAAGCATACTAAATCTGACCACAAGAATTGGGACATCCTAAATCTTTTTTTTTCTACCATACTAAATAGCAGAAAGTATGGATATTGGGACACAGCCTAAAATGAGAACACATTCTGACACACACACATATTGGGTAACAAAGAAATAATTCCACATCACACAGGCTGTTGTGAATAAATACTATATTTTTTTTTAGGCCGACGGAGCAACCGAGAAACCAAACCGCCCTTTAAACACCCATGATATTTTCTTTCATGTTTTATGCATGTACATGTTTAATTTAATTGCAGAAACTGATTCATTGAGCATCTCTGTGTGATTGAATAAAACATGATGAGGCCCTTGCACTAAATGCATTTCCGCTCGCCTGTGACTGATGCCGCTACTTTGGCGCCTTCGTCAAACGTTCGGCGTATGCTGTCAGAGGAATCAAGCACTCCATGAATTTAGACTAATTATCCACATTAGGCAGTGAATTACAGAGACAGCCCATCGGTTGCTGTTGTTGTGTGCTCCTCTCAAAACACTTGCAGCTGAGCCATAGATCATAGAATTACACCCTTTCTCCTCACACACGAAACACACACACACACACACACACACACACACACACACACACACACACACACACAAAGGCTTTGTTTTAGGAAGTGATCCAACCATTCATTTGAATGTTTTGTGAAGGCCGTCAAGAGCCAACTTCTGGGAAAATGAGTTGACAACATGAAAAGATTTCCCGGCAGCGCTAAGACAACCACCGTGAACATACAGAGTGAAGTGAAATTAGAAAGGTCTGGCTGGTCAGTGACTTTTCTTTCATTTAAACTCCCGAATTCACAAAAGATAAATCAAGCTAGGCTATTCTGTGACTATCAAGGGCATCTGCATTTTAAAAATAAAGGCAAATTATTAAATTAATGCAATTAATAACCATGGATCCACTGAGAAGCTCATATCTAACATGCAAAGATCGCGACATAATGTATCATGGTTTTCAACAAAAAATGTAGGCTATTTCTTTGTGTAATGCCATGGGCAGTTGACTGAGCTTCTGTTCATAAATGAACTGGTGGCTTAAAGTGAATTGAGACTGATAAATGCATAGGATGGCTTATGTCTTCTTACTGCTATTTCAACGCGCACACACACACACACACACACACACATACACACACACCTCACTTTGCACCTCGCCTCCAAAAATAATCAGAACACTGAGTTATTGCAAAGGTGTTTTTTTCATTTAAGATGTTTGTATAACTGAATAGTCATTTAGTTGTTCATCACTTGTGTTAAAGCCACTACGAGTAACATGGCACGTTGGCGTCCCCTTTGGACAAAAGCGGTAGTATTTTTACGATGCCCGCTGTCGCAAAGCTGTTTTCTAGCTCGTGCAAGGCAAGCGAGTGTGAACTGAGAAGGGAGCAATATAGTGCATGTCCGTGTGTTGAAAGTGCGAGGACTCTTTTCGGCTCTGTGAGAGTGGTTTTGACACTGCATCAACTAATGCCAGTCACTGCCACACACCTGATTGCAATGAGTTGATGCAGCAGTGTCACCTAACTACTCTCTCTCGCGGAGCTGAAAGATTACGTGTCCGACTCCTCACAGAAAGCGAATGAACGATAGACGGCAGTTAGAATGGATCACGATGAGGTAATGTGTTTATGTTGTTGTAAATAATGACTATTTCAGATAATGGTTATCTGATGATGGTGAAGCAAAGCAAACTTTGTGTTAGTACCAACCGCTCATTCATTTAGGAGTAAACACTGCAGTCTAGTTTCGCTCTCGTGAAATTGTATACACGTTGCTTGGCAACGCCCTCGTCCCCCCCGTAGCCTATATCACTCTCCCTTTTAGCTTTTCTTCATTGCATTTTCTTTTTTTTCTTTGATGGTTCAGCCCCGTTATCAGTCATTATGACGACAAATAACTGTCTCAAACAAAGCTCCCGCTCCCCTTCCCTCACCTGGAGGGATAGGCTTCTCAAATCACATTGCTGCGCCACACTGAAATCTGCGACCAATACGGACATGTGACCATAGAGCTTGCACGAGTAAACCGAAAATCGGACTGGGTGTGCGACCAGGCCAAAAGCAGTAATAAAAACTATTTAAAAACGTCTTTCTTTGCACTGATGGTCTCGTTTGCTGTTAAAGGTAATTTATGATTATCAGAGGAAACATGAGGCTGTTTAAAAGATATTTAAATGTTACTCGTAGCCGCTTTAAGGTCCTCATGTAGAAGCCAGACTATTTCTCTATCAATCCAAAAAAGTGATTAGAGTTTCAAGGATTTCTCATAGACAGTGGCCTCGGAAAAAAAAGACTAATACTGATACTGCTCTATTTTTTTTTCTTCCTTTTAGCTGCCTGCGTATAGGTTTAAACCTGTGGCTCACTGTCAAATAGATACATTTTTCCTGTCCGGGGAAGCCTATAGATGTGGCACACCTCTTCATCTCTAAGTGTGAAATATCACATGACCTTGGAGGGAATCATTGAAGACAAATGGAAATGGTTCATTTTGTGATACTCTATTTCCTTTGCAGCGTTTCAATAAAAACCACTAATAAGGTGTATGGATGATTGGTAACTGTTGTCCCATGGAAGGTTGCTGAGGCCATGAAGCATGAGTACAAAAGGTTCACTTGTGTAACGCTAGGGCCATGAATGTTGTTACACTCTCAAAGCAGTGCTGAATAAAAAAAAATATTTAAACGGCTTCAATATTTTTGTAATAGACTCGAGACTTGAATAAATTTAAATAGACATACAGAGAAACATGAATAAACAAATCAACCTTAATTTAACTTCATGGTGTAAAGGATAAAATGTGGAGAGATATGTGACCAAAACCTAGCCTTAAAATAGCCCCACATCCCCCGAACAAAACAGTGGTGGTCTTGTTCACTGGCAGAAACAAGATCCTTTTGTCCACTGAACATATGAAATGATACACTGTTCTGCCCCATACACCAATGGCAACCTTATTAACCACAAAACACTTCCTTCCTGGTTATAAATCCACTTCAACATCTATGACCGACATGCGATTAGCAGCTCTGATATGGTTGGGGGTATTCGAGAGGTAATTCTGCATGATTACAATTACAGCTGATAAAGTTGAGTGAGGGGGGTGGGGGGAAAAAGCCCCACTACTGATATGTTTGCCCACGGCTGTTGATGACAAAGATAAGACTTCTGTGAAATGACTTTCAAACTAGTTAAGTACGCACGGTGAAATGTACAAATGCTTCAAATATGGCGTATTAAACTTCAGACCCCTGCTTCACCCAAGGAGTGTGTTGTTCGTCTTTTAAAGCTGTACTATGTAACAGGAAATTGCGGTCTCTTCATTGACTGCTCTGCCATGTCTAAATAATTAGCCGAATAATTATCCAAAGTGTGTTTTTGTTGTACTTTTAACAATTTTTATCAATAGATATAGATCTACGATTTTACGTTACTTCCTGAGTGCCTGTGTAACTCTGGTGTGAATGTAGGGGACCAGACAGTAGAGACAGTATCAACAAACAGTATTTAGAGAAGAAGTCTAGTCTGGTCACTGTCACATTTAAGTGGAATGGTTATTGTGGATAGAATGCCAGTGAAAAATAATCTAAAAATTACAACTTTTTTAATATGAAATTCTTACATAGTCCAGTTTTAAAGTAACTTTTAAATGCATTGTTGACCAAGATGGATCGTTTATTACGTGGCTATTGGCCACTCCTGAAACACCATCGCCGAAGCTTCAAGCTCCAAAATAGGAGGGTATGGAGATAGCATCAACAGCATGCTGTGCAGTAAGCGCCCAAGTCACATCCAGTGTAATGTATGTGTCCCTATATCTGATGATGCAATGGAGCATGGATAATAACTCATTAGGACTATGGCTTGGGAGCTGGCCTATTCTTGTCAGAAAAACATAAGCACTATTTCCTAGAAAATGCCCATTAAATGCATATCACCTGCATCTAATAGCCAGGCTTTTGAAACCTATACTCCAGGGGAAAGTAATGACACCCCCACAGTATAGGCGTGCACCTTTTTTTGACCCAATGCGGGTAATGGGGAGGACGGGTCCCTTTAAGAGGCTCCTGTGAATGAATTCTATTATAGATTAATTGATTAAGAGGGTGGAGCGGGCGAAATGACAATATATCTCTTTATTGATCTGCCTCTCAATGAGATTGGCAGTTACCCAACCTCCCCGAGGGATGGAGAGAGAGAGAGTGAGAGGGAGAGAGAGAGAAGAAGGTAAAGCAGGGGGCTGGCTATTAAGGAGGCATCTCATTTCCTGTTTTTTTCTTGTAGGCTTCTCTCCGGCTTGGATTGCGACCCACAATATGAGTTGCAGGGAAATATAAGTGTTTCAATGGGCTGGCTTTTTCTTTCACATCCTCTCATTTCTAACCCGTTTCCCTCACACTCTCTCCTCTGGCCTCATTATATATAATTTAAGCCTCTGGAATTCTGGTCTGAAATAGTGAAAATCATAATATACTATCAAAGTGGAAAAAAGATGTTCATAAATATTATAAAACTTAGTTAAAAAAAATGTTTTACTCTCTTGAACTGTTTGACAGGACTGTGTGGACGTGGCTCTATCAAATTGTCTCCGTGGCAACTCTTATTGTTTTTAGGGAATTGTTTGTGTAGAGAACTGCTGTGATTGGTTCAAAATACTTAATGTGTCATAAGAACCAGAGCATAGCCACGCCTCATCTAAACTGAATTTCTGGAAGTCAATTTCATGTCAATATCTTTCGTTTGGATTGATAAATATGTCTTACACTTTTCAGATGCTTTACTGCCATGCCACTAAATCCCCAAATGACATATATAGAAGGATGTCTTGGATTTGGTTTCACAGGGGCTTTAAGAATCCACCTCTCTGGCTTCCCACCTCTTTGTCTTATAGCCGTTTTCTCCATAATGAGGGGCCCCCTATTAATTTAGGGGCTGTGAAGCGAGACGGGCCCTCTGCTTGATATGACTGTATGAAGATAGAGTGGGCTTGGGTGGGCGTCCCTCGTCTGTTTGCCACCACGCATCATGACCAGAAGGGCAGATTGCAGTGTCAAAAGGCGACATTAACCTCTTGTCTATACCTACCGGGGTTTAACCATTCAACTGGTTTCATGCACTGATTGTATTCTATAATGAGTGGGGATCATGAGTTTGGCACTCACACACACACACACACACACACACACACACACACACACACACACACACACACACACACACACACACACACACACACACACACACACACACACACACACACACACACACACATACACACGCATGCATGCACACACACACACACACACACTGTAAGCTCTGCGGAGCTGGTTGTGAAGACAGCAGTTGAGTGGGTTGCCAATAATAGAAATGGAGCCAGAATTGGCTGATGGAAAATTGTCATTCAGAATGTCAAGAACACAATTTTTCATTATAAAGTCTTGGCTGTCTTCTTCAGTTTGTACGATTATGGGAAGATGAAGGCATCCTGAATGTGCTTTGATTGGCTCTGAGCCATGAGAAGCTTCAGTTCAATGCACCTTGGGATACGTGAGTAGTGTCACTCTACAGATGGCATGCGCATTACACGCTTTTATTTTGTTAAAAAACCTCTAATGTCTCGGCCAGTGGTGCTCTGTTTGAATGACATACCGTCATAGGAAATGCAACAGGAGGGAAGGCTTTCTACTTAAAGTCTGCAAACACACTTAATATGTTTTATAAGATTTTTTTTATTGGACCCAAGGTAGATAAACACTCCTGCCATTTCCTACATGAGGTCATCTCCCCGGAGCAACAGCATTGTTGACGCCATGTAAAACAACTTGTGTTCTAGTTTTTCTCACAAGCAATGTGTTGTTGAAATGGAGAGTGAAGAGGATGGGCTGGACAAGACAAAAAAACAGAACTTTGAACATGGAATACAGACGTTTCAGTCAAAATCGGTTTCTTTTACCCATGACCACTTGGTCACCTAACGCAAATGAAGTAGATATTTTAACCCAAATTGTGATCTTACCGTAACAAATATGCTTTTCTTTTGCCCCAAACCTAACCAACTGCTATTTCTGCAGCTGTGATTATGATGTTTTTTTGATATGCAGTGAAAAATAGGATATAACACGCTCAACTCACAATAAAAAAGTGGGTGCTGAATCCTACACAAGCATAATGTAGTTAGTTGGCCTTCCTCAGTGTGCATTGGCAGTGCTGTCTATCAGAAGCAAAGGTAAAGGTAACATTCTTTTCTGTTTTTGCACTGCAATGTTTGATGGTTGATTGGTACAAGGCATCATTATTTTTTATACCAATTCCAGATACCAACAGTCTAAGCTGTCTCACAAATAATAACCTTGTAAAACATGGTGTTCAGTTGTAGTTCAAAGACAGCTACAGACAGGTGTTGCTTCGACTCTGTGGTCATTGTTCAAGGCTACAGGTTGTGGTTGTGGCCGCACTGTTGGAACGCTATATAATAACACATTAGGAACCGAACGAAATTGTGACAAATTGTCTTTTTTCGTCGTCACTGTACGTTGTAATCACGAAAAAATGGTAGTATTTATGGCACGGCTGCTGTATTGGATTGCCTTATATATGTGCCTTATGGGATGGTATGCTATTGTGGGCCCCCCTCCTAACCCCATAGCTTCTGGCAGAAAATGTGCATCTTCCCTCCAAGTAGCCTTTTCCTTTTCAGGTTCCAAGTGGTGTCAGGACAGAGGGTCAGAGTACACTGCCGGCTGCCTCTCTGTAATTTAGCCTTTCTCTGCTTCCCCACCCCACAGTGCTCCATCCGCTCCTTTTCCTCCAAAGATGAAATGACTCTTCCAATTCTGGGTGAAGGGAGGGAGGAGGGGTGGTGCCAGCAATTACCTATACTACTTCCCTCCACACACATGCACACACATACACACACACACACACACACACACACACACACACACACACACACACACACACACACACACACACACACACACACACACACACACACACACACACACAAACACACACACACACACACACTTGTACACAAACACGCACACACACTGACACATACACATACACATACACATACTCACACACATACACACTGAAGAAGCTCACACACACAAACACACACACACACACATACACACACACACACACACACACACACACACACACACACACACACACACACACACACACACAGGCACCCACACACACACACACACACACACACACACACACACACACACACACACACACACTGAAGAAGCTCACACACACAAAAACACACACACACACAGGCACCCACACACACACACACACACACACACACACACACACACACACACACACAGGCACCCACACACACACACACACACACACACACACACACACACACACACACACACACACACACACACACACACTGAAGAAGCTCACACACACAAACACACACACACACACACACACACACACACACACACACACACACACACACACACACACACACACACACACACACACACACACACACACACACTGAGAAAGCTGTTGGAAGGCCTGGACAAAAATGGCTTTGCTCTACACACCGGCTCTCACCTGGCGTTAACAGGCATACACTGGCCTTTCATACTGGGGCCATTATGCAGCGTGACAGGAGCCACTCAAAAGCAAGCCCCTGGCCCGTAGACCCCCTTATTTCAAACAAGAATGTCACTGTATTTATATATATATAATGGTGGAGGAAGGAATTGTGGGTATTTCAGTTTGTTCACCCAAATACCTCGTCATTACATGCTTTTCAAGAATGGCATGTACAACCTGTCTCTCTCCCCTCTATCAAAGGATCTGCTGCAGATCTCGCTGCCTTTTCTCAGGATGTGATGGGAATGGGAAAAGCCATGTGAAATAAGAAAAAAAAAAGAAAGAGATGCCATCTGTGTGAGATTGAAATAGGTAAAAGGAGATTGCAGCCCTGATATAAATGCTATTTCATACTCAATGTTTTTCGAAAAATATCCACTTCCCATGGAGCAATTATCCCACAGATCAGACAGTGCCAGAATGTGTTTTTTTTGTTTTGTTTTGTAACACATTGATTGCAAACAGAAAAATGCCGCCAGCCTTTTGTCTCCTGTATTGTATTTGACCCCCCGTCTCCGTATGGGACCCCTGCCGAGAGGTAAGCTAATATTCTGTTATTACTTGAGCTGTGTTTGATGCAAAATAGCCCATTATATTGTCCAGGACGTAGCTGTTGTGTCTGGCAAATTGGAAAAAAAAAAAGGGGAAAGTAATTAGACAATGAATATACAGAGGCAGTTCATTTGCAGTATTGGGAATGGATCTAATAAAGGAAGAGAAACAGCATTAACAGAAGAGATGTTCTCCTTTTAATAGGATGTGATGGAATATGAAGCATAGGCCTCCACACAGCAGCACCAGCCACAGATTTAATGTTGCCAAGGCCATTGCAGAATAAAGGGGGAGTGATATTCAAGCATATCTGTAATCAGGAGGAATGGTCTGTGCACTGTGCACAATTGCCTTGCTCCTAGAACAGTTTTTTTTTGGTCTCCGTCATTCAGAGTGCTAAAATGCAAAGAAGAAAAAAAAATACACAAGTTTGTGCTGCAAATTTTAAAAAGGTATAAAAAATACAGGGCCTATTCGTTATATTTTATAGGTGTACTGTTTACAATGGAATACCTGTTACCAACATGCTGATTGAATCTTAAATCTGTATTACAGGTCTGTCAGATAGGAAGTACTTTGCTTGGTCAGCAGCAGATAAAAGCAGTAGAGCAGGATAGACATACCTGCTTCACAGAGAAGTGGGAGGAAGAGCCATTTATCTTGCTTATGTTGACATTCTTAAGATAGCTATGCTATGTAGCCTACTGTACCTCTTCCACATTCAAACCCAAGAAGCACTATCTCCGGAAGTCACAGAAAGAAAAGGGGTACACATTGTATAAAAACAATTTCATACTAACACACACACATAGCCAGTGGTTATGATATAGAATGGCTGTTTCCAAAGTAGATGCCACAGCAGCCTGGAGTAAGTTAAAGTTGTACTCTGTTAGATTTAGATCTAGTTAATGTTGTGATGAGATCCTATATCTATCAAAGACTGAGGTTAAACATTTCATAAATATCGAAGCGTTAACACTTACTTAATGCTTAATAGGCATTAACTAGGTATTAACTAACCATTACTAGCATTGACTTAGCATTAACTAACATATAAGGAATGTACCCTTCTTGAGAAGTGTTACCAGAGTCTTCTATAGTCAAAGCAACCCACAGACTGAAGGATTCTGACATTATTTCAAAGGAAAGTGACTGAGACCTTGCATGTGTTTCTATAGGCCCTTTCACACATAGTGGTTGTGTAGTGTATTTTTTGTTTGTGAGTGTTCCCACACCTTAATAGTAACAGCACAAAAGCTACGAGACCTTAGAGATGAAGGCTGTTAAACTGCAGGAGTGGAGTTTGAAAGCCTCTCTTAGCATGGTTTTTACATTAAATCACAGCGGTTCACTGTATAGTGAATGTCAAGCGATGACAGACACACAGGTCTGAGAAGTACGGGAATAAGTAGGGGAAATTATTGATATACGAAATTGTATATAATTATCTGAGTCACAGTGAGGTTGAGTTAGCATTTCAGAAAAAGGATTGTTGTCAAAATCACTTGTTGTCAAAATCAGTGAATATCACCTCATGATGTCCGCTACCTGTCCATATACTGACAAAATAATACAGAGTTAATACACAGCCATAGGCTCTGTAAAATGGTAGGTTGCCCCCTTTGTTTACATACCAGTTTACAGAGCCTAGGCTGTGTTTTAACACTGGATTTGTTTTTCTTGCGCACACACAGAGTACGCACAGGTAGCGGAGGATATATTCATGCTTTTGATAAACATATAGTTGACAACAAGCATGCTCCAGAATCGCATACTCCACCTTTAACGGTGTATGATTCACATGGGTTGGCATGTGAATTGCACACTGTGAAACAAAATGCCTGAACGGTGAGCAATGTTCTATAAAGCATGGACTGGTTACTTTGCCCTTCCTTCAAACTTTATTGTTGTGTCTCTTCAAATCTTATTCCATTCTCTGTTCACTGTATGAAGTATCCTTCAACCATATAGTGTGAAGCTACACACTGTAATCATCACGCCTGCCTGTGGAACCCTGACCTCTTTGCCCTTTCACACAAAATAAATCCATAACATAAACAAGCGAGGGCTGATGAAAACCAACCAATGCAGTGTGTTCTATCTCTACCCAGCCCTGAACAGAAGCCTCTCCTCTACAACTATTGTTTGAATAAGCCTCTAAAGGTCTCTCAAGGAGCGTTCTCTTTTTACACGGAGGCTGGATTCCATGCCTTTCGGCGCTCTCCTCTCATATCTCCCTCTCTCTCTCTCTCTCTCCCCCTCTGTCTGGTGGTTAGAAAAAATGCAAAGAGTCCAGTGTGTAAAGTATATAGCACTTGCTTTTTGCCCCTCGACCCCTCTCTCTCTCTCCTCTCTCTCTCCCTTTCTCTCTCTCTTTAGGGCTGTGAGTTTAAGCCAGGCTATATACCTCAAGGGGGAAAAAATCTTAAGATCATGTGGGAGAGCCAAGTCCAAAACGCTAGCAGCAGAGGTCGGGGCGCCAAACATTCCAACAGGCTTAGTTACAGGCTGAGTGTGAGAGAGAGAGGGAGAGACAAAGATAGAGAGAGAGAGAGAGAGAGAGAGGGAGAGAGAGACAAAGATAGAGAGACAGAGAGAGAGGGAGAGAGAGAGAGAGACACCTGGGGCCACAGGGACAGTCATCAGTGTCAGTGTCAGAGCAAGGTAGCACCTGATACTATAGCTACTACGACAGCATCATTCGTGTACCTTTTCCGCACCAATTTCTAGTGGACATTTCCTTATTTATGTAAAGGAAAAGTCTAAATTCAGGTACCCCCTGTGATAAATAGCATTTATATATAAATAAATATAATAAAATATAATGCAGTAAGGCTCTCAGGTATTCCGTATTGCTCCCCAATACGAAATTCTCTCGTTTTGTTCAAAACTTTCTGCACATTGAAAACATACTGTTAATAATACATTTTGGGGGTATAATGTCTCACTGCTCTGACAGAGCAACATGTTAACTGAAATCCCATTTTATATTGGTAATAAAATGCCAAAAAAACATTTGAAATTAAAAGTGTGCGCTAGGTTTGCTATCAGCTAAAGCTAAGCGGATGGTGAATAGATGTTCTCTGATTTTGACAAAAAGTGTTGTGGGTTACAATGACTGAGTAAAATGACTGAGTATGCTTTTAAGGTCAGGGTCCATCAGTCTGTGGGTTTGCTTTTACTTTTATGAATACATCTTTTTGTGTGGTTTGTATAATTGTGCTTTTGGTTGGTATGGCAATGGGAGTGCAGAAAGGCAAAGAGAGGTAAACTACAAAGACGCAAAGGTGAGACTATTCAGCCCATCATACAAACACACACACCACACACACACACACACACACACACAGAGAGAGAGAGAGAGAGAGAGAGAGAGAGTCTTATCCCTTTCATCACTTCCTCACTTCAGCCTCTTCTGTCTCCATCAGCAATCCAACCCCCCACCCCCACCCCCACCCCCACCCCCCTACCATTGTCAGAGATGTCTTCTTTATCCCAGTGAATGCAAGGACATTGCTTTGGCTGTAGGCTAGGCAGCACTGCACTGGGAGAAGAAAAAAAGCCCCTTCTCAGATGATTTGGGCTTTCTCTCCCTCCTGACAGGGGGGGATGGGGGGGGGAAATCAAAATCCCTTGTTCACTACGAAAATTATTGCTGGATTACCTTTGTGTCCCAGAGGCAGGGCTGTCATAACTGAACCCACAGCCTAACCTGGAGTTATGACCTGGGAGGCTGTTCTAGTGACGAAGAAGGCAGCATTCGTATTTGCAGTTTTCATTGTACATGTCTGTGAGTGTGTCTCCCTCGTATCTCATGCTTCCTAATTCGAGACACTGCAGGTGAATATGGTGCGTTTTTTGAGGTATATATACTGTACTGTCATCATGATTTTGCCAGTTGATGACTGATATTAAAACAATTGCATTCGTAATAAAAAAAAAATATATGAAATTTTTGAATAAATATATACATTTTATTCTGCGATATCTAAATATATGCACATTCATCTCTGTAAAAAACTAGAGGGCGGATAATGCAAGAGTAAAAATCTTTATTTGGGGATTTTTTGGGGATTATTTCTGTAAATCAAAATCAAATACTATGTACAGGTCTTAGAAATGCATATTGGTCATGTTTTTTAGGAAAATGTTTCATAAATCAGACAATTCACAGCATATGAACACATCTTTATGTAATAACCTGCTACAAATGACTATAGAAAGTTTAGTTTATTCTTCATGATTTTATTGGTTGAGATTTATTGCATTGAAAAAAAAAACTAATTTTGAGGGAATGTGCGTTTAGGATAAGGCAAGGTTTAGTCAAAGAGTATAAAAAAAGGCATTTTATGAAAACAAAACAGACAAAAATATGATAAAATTGACCAGTGCTTGAAAGTATGATCTTCTTTTTGCCAGCAGTGTCTCGCCCTTAATGATGACAGGAATGCCCAAGCTCCCAGAGAGTAGAGAGAGACAGAGAGAGAGAGAGAGAGAGACAGACAGAGAGAGAGAGAGAGAGAGAGAGAGAGAGAGAGAGAGAGAGAGATACTGCAGTTTCCCACTTTAATGTCTACTTGCCTTAAAGCCCTGCCCTCTGATTTACAATGTCCCCGCTGGCTGACGGGTGGAAGAGAGGGACAGAGGGCTGGAAGCTAGGGGAAAAGAGAGGGGGAGGAGGAGGAGGAGGAGGAGGGCTAGAATTCATTGTTCTCTCTTTCTCTCTCTCTCTCTCTCTCTCTCCTCTGTCTCTCTTTATTTATGACACATCTCCCGCATGACCGGGGACATGGCACCACCCCAGGGAGAATGTGCAGCACACAGGCAGCTCGCAAATTCACTGGTGACGCTCACTCCCAAAGGCCTATAGCTGGGAGTGTTATGGCTCTCTGGCTGATCGCAAAACAATAGCCACACACGCACACACACACACACACACACACACACACACACACACACACACACACACACACACACACACACACACACACACACACACACACAGCACACACACACACGCACACCCACTGGCCATCACTCTAAAGGGAGTCAGCTGGGTTGAAGTTTGTCTGAATGAGGCCCTATCAGAAGATTGCATGCAAGGTTGGACCATCAAAGGTGAATAATGGTTGTATCTGTGAGTGCAAAAGGATGGGGGGGGGGGGGGGTTGGGGCTTCCCGAAAACAATGAAAGAAGTGACGTGACTTGACACCGTCCCTCAGGGGGGTGTCACAGGTTTTGTATTGTTGTCCTGTCCAATGTTGATGGAAAACAGCAACCCCCTGATGATGATGATTCTGTATATATTCCAAGGCCAGACAATTTGAATGCTCTGACATATATTTTTTTTAACCATTTGTTCGTCTATATTTGTGCGATGTGTTCGCCTGATCTATTTAAGATACACATTTAACATGTAACAGTTTCACCACATGTTGAAACTGTAACAGTATCGAAGTAGTGGGCTTCACATGCCTGGCGGGCTCCTTTATTCAAATCTATACGCTCACGTTAATGAGAAGTGAAGTTAAGGAGAAGTTATATTTCAATGCCATTACTGTAATTGGAAAGGGTGAGAACTAAACTGAACAATTTATTGAAAATGACAAGTACTATATTGACAAATGATTTGGAATTAGAGTTGTGTGTTAAATCAAATTCACTGTTGTATACACTGATTACACAAGAAGCTGGAGTTGACAGGAGTTTTTTACTACGGCCTCATTCACAGCTCTGAGAGGCTGTACTTTGAGCCACGCTAACATGTTTGAAACTGAGGTGGATTGGAATGTCTGTACTTCCGAAGATAATCAAATCCAAATCAAAGTATTTCACAAATTGAAACACTGACTAGAGAAAAGTCAGCGGATCGCCAAAGTTAAAAACAATTCCTCCATCACGCGAAGATATCCTCGTTAACGCCAATCAAATCAACAATTTCTGGAGATATCACTCAAATGGAAACTCATGGGCAGTGGTGGCGTAATACGCAAGAGGGTCACTAAAGTCTTTAGGATACAGCATATTTGGCCCATGAATATCTGTGTGCAAAATGGTGTGACAAATCATCCAGTAGTTGTTGAGCTATTCCACTCTCAACCAAAGTAGTGGACCAACCCACAGACAGACCTGACCTGTAGCCATGGCACTTGCACAGCCCAAATCATTTCCGTGGACAACTGCCTTTTTTAAAGTAGACTCAGCAACTCATGTCTGGACACGCGAGCAACAAAGAGCTAACGCAGGTAATGACCCTATACAGTAGTTAAACAGCCTGTGTGTAATAGGCTGTTTGGGGGTACTAAGTGGAGGGTAACACCTGTTTGACTGAGTTCTGGAGCAGGTGGAGAGGCCAAAAGAGCAAGAAAAAGGTCTGGCAGGAAGCAAGCACTTCTTGGAGGTTGAACGGTTGTTGTGTGAGGAAAGTGGCTGAGAATAGCATCCTCAATAAAACCCTCACAACAACTGATATGAATCAAGCCAAACAGCTGCTCAAGGCAACTGCTGCTGTTGACTGCACGTTATTCACACTCCATTACCCTCTTTCCTATGTCCTGTGGCTACGGTCATGACAGTATATTCACATCCAGTCTGTGTTCCAAGTATCAGGCCGACAGGTTTCATCACAGCGGCAGACGATCATTTTTTTGGCAGAATAATCCACATGCGTAATTAAACAGAGCGTAATGTTTTTCGTATAAATGAATGTTGGTTTCATTCAAGCCATCAGCAAAAGAGTTGACACAAAGTTGACTGAGCCAATCCACTCTACTCTACTCTCTCTGTATGGCAGTGTTTTCAACTGGTGTCACCCGCTGACACTGGCGCAGAAGCTCAGAAAGATCCCCAAAAGTGTCCAAGAAAAGTTTCAGTTGTTGATTCTACAGCTAAGAAAACACCTGCACGTACAGCAGAAGGTGAAAAAATCCATGCACGATCACCAAAAGCTTACCCAATATACGTAGATGCGCCGAAAGTGCTTTGAAATGACTTCAGAATTACTCATGAGGGGCAACAGAAGTTCCGCGCTATAGCTTTAAAGCTTTCATTGTCTTTTAAACCTTTGCCTCAGCTGATTTCAAACAACCCAGGCTGGGTTTAAAAAGAGCTAACCTTCCTATGAAAAGGGCATGCATTGAATCCGATATTTTGGAATCCCAAAGGAAATGAAAATATACTGAACGTGATCATTTAAGAAACTAAATGAATGCTGATTAGGATGAATGTAAAGTATGTTAAGAATTTTGAATAGGACCCTCCAATTATATCTCGCCTCATTCCGATGCATAACTTAAACTAGTGTTTAATGAGGACAATTTTCACAGGCGCGATAACAAGATCGGGCCAAGACATACATTGATTTAAAAAAGTAAGACTCCTAATCTTGCTTCAAATTCATATGGCTGTGAAGCATAACACATTCCATACAGCCCCATACAATGAAATATGTCAACTTATTTCAGCATTTCTTGAATTGGATCTACAATGTCGAACAAGAGACTTCAAGAGCATACAAAGGGAATGTAGGACTTGTAAGCACTATGTCACTCTTGCTAATGTCTATGGCTTTTAGAATCGGCAATGTGGTCGCTTTAAGAGCCACCAGGTGTACCAAGATACCTCCCACGCATTACACACTCACGCAGTCAAACCCATTAAGGTCATTGTCAACAACAGCGTTTAGATCTACCGACACATAAACGCATACAGTGGAGGAGATAAAAAAAAAACCTTGATACGCGTGAAGACCAAATAGAAAAGAGAGTTTGAATGTCAGCATACATCGACTGTAAAGGATGAATAGAAAACTGCAGACCCTCGACTGTAGAGCAGTGAGAGCATTTAGTTGGACAGAGGCCAAACTGTGTGGGCGAAAAGAGGAGTGCAAAATGAACCTCATGGTGTCTGTTCTCATCATGGGATGGAATCTCCAACGAGAAGAGATGCACCTTGGGGGGCCTGTCTTTCCAATCAAGCGTTGGGATTGGATTGATTTGATAAAAAAAAAATATTCCACGGAGGGAGGAAGTGGTTGTGTGTAACTTAAGGACTGTGAAGAAAAGGAGGGCCTTGGGGATTTTGCAGGACGAGAAAAACTGGAACTCTCAGGTTGCTGATCTATTTGACCTTGTGGTGTGCAATGCCGGAAAAAGCTGAAGTCCATTCAGTTAGTGTGTACTGCACAGCGACCTATTTCGTACTCACACTCACACTGCCTATTCACACCATAGCATTGAACAAAAAAATGTATTGGTATAGCCTTGAAAGACGGTGACAAAAAGTGGAGGTGGACATCTCAATACAAGACATACTAAAGACCTTGTCACGTAGGTTTGTGTTAGTGTGGCAGGCAGATAGTATTCCAATGATTCTGAGGCATGTACGTCCATCATGTTCAGATTGTTGAGAATTTGGTTAAAGAGGACCTATGATGCTTTTTGGCTTTTATGACCTATAAACGTTGTTATGATGATTTATAGTCATGCTTAACCATACTAAATTATCAAATAATGACTTACATGCATTTCGACGTATTCCCTGCTGACAGTCTGGGGTGTCTGTGCAGAGCACTAGACACTATTCTAGCCAGTCGAGAAGTCACGTGTTCAAAGCGGTTTGACGCTTTGTAATATCGTGACGTGGCATGTAACTTGGTGTCGTCACCACGCGGATGTTTCCATGTATAGCAATGCTGTCACTTCCCTGTTCGCGTCTGCCTCGCGCCCTTATAGGTCCATGCTCGCGCTTCCCGCCACTGAAAGTGGTCCGGAAGGAAGGTAACCAATCACAACGGAGTGGGGTTTGCAGGAGGGGGGGGGAGGGGAGCGGAGATGGCCGAAGCACAGGTGGAGGGAGCGGAGATGGCCGAAGCACACACACTCAAGTGTTGACAGGACGTGCTGGATCGCCAAAATAAGAGAAAGAGCTTCCCGAAAATCTACATAGTCTTTTGTGATGTGATTCGTGTCAGGTTGCTCTATAGCAGTGTAAAACAAGAAATTAAGACCAGAAAAGTAGCATAATAGGTCCTCTTTAAACAGGTGTACAGAGTATTATACTATCTATGGTAGGCATGGGTCAATAACCGGTTTCAAGGTATACTCCGGTTAGTAAAAGTCAAGGTTTAAAAAATGCTTTCATTTTTGTCATACCGTTTTAAAGTATTAGCACCCACTCCACAGGATGTTAACATACAAGTTTAATTCAGAATATTTACGCATCATTACTTTACCAAATGTGTATAAAGTAGGGCCCGACCGATATTGATTTTGGAGTGACGATGCCGATTATTTTCAGAGAAAAATTACGATTACGATTAAATTGGCCGATTAAAAAAAAAATAAAAATCCCCAAAATATATATTGAAACAATTTAATTTTTTGAACCCTTAAATATATATATATACCTTTTACTGTTGAAAATATGTACAGGAACTCTTTCTTTATTGCTATACACATTAAATAGAGTGTAACAAATATGTCTAAATTCAGACATTATATATTTTATCTTACTGCACCCAACCCTCTGGAACTCCCTCCCTCCAAACATCAGCATCTCAGTTTCAATAAACTCATTCAAAAGTCAACTCAAACCCGACCTCTTTAAGGAAGCATAATGACACCTGACTCCACTTCAAACCTTATTTAATTTTTTTCTGCATTTTGTTTTCTTTTTCTACATGTATGATTCTCTATGATGTAAAGTGTCTTTGAATGACCTCCAAAAAAGCACCATATACATTTGATCAATTATTATTATTATTAACTGTCAAGCGATGACCAATGCCTCTGCTACTGGTTGCAGGGGGAACTGTCAAGTGTAAATTAATCCAATGTATTACAACACACCTGCTGCTGTAAGAAATCGGCAAAAAAACGGCCGATGCCGATAATTCCGAAATGTGCGAAAATCGGCCGATATAATTGTCCGGCCGATCGGTTGGGCCCTAGTTCAAAGTGAAAACCTTGTTGAGCTGCTCAGGACTGTTTTCATTTCAATTTTGATTAGAATTATTCAATGATTTATTGTATTATCATACATGTTTACTCATTTTCAGACTATACTACATAATTAAAAATAAAACGATTGTGTTAAACCAGAAAATAAATATTGTTTTTTACCCAGACATTTCAAAATAACACATTTAAGAGCTGTCATCGCAAAACTGTGATACCATGAAACCATGGCATTTTTGGCTTAAGTTTATTATACCGTCAGAATATCATACTGGCCCATGCTTACAACAGAGCATGCATTATTCATATTACATGTATATGAGACAGCCTCTCTCTGAATGAATGCCAGCTGACTTGCACGGTGATGCAATCAAAAACAGCCAGCGCAGCTCCTTGTCGGTCACCGCCAGAAAGTTTAACAGTGTGGCAATGCATCGTTCCCACTGCCGCTAATGGCAAGCATCATTAGCTTTGCACAGAATCATCAGTTTGTGTCTATTTTCCTTCCCAGGAACTGACCCCAATGATATTGTGACGGTCAGCTCGTTAATTCACACAGAGTCTCAAGCCAGAGAAACAACATCCATCCCAGCTATGAAATTGGCCGATTATACTGCCAGTGTTTTTTTTTTTGGAAAGGCAAAGCAAAGCCAGCCTGCCCAACAAGTCATTAGGATATGACTGGCTATGTGTGTCTCTCTCCTATAAGCTGGCATCAATTTTGATTTCCAAAACAAAAACGAGGCTGGAGGTGAGAATACTCAAACCACAGTGTAGTGTAAAACATGGCACCTCAGATAGCAAAGCAGTTAATTCTTTGACAAGTGATAAGCAAGAGGTTCAGAAAGGGGCGGTTGGGTCTAACCCAAGGGTCATAGGAGAAATCTGAAGTGGTCACAAAATGATTATCACACTCACCAAGAATAAAAAATGCCACTCACAATATTCTGCTCATTTGTGAAGTATTGGATATAGTTTCCCTTTGTCAGTATTACTCACAGACATAGTGTAACCATATTGGTTGCAAGCGGACTCTGCTTTAATAAATCTGCTATAATAAAATCAATTAAAATGTTTTTGTTTTTGTTTTTTTATCCAACCAACAGTCCAAATCTAAAGGTATTCCGTTCTCGATGAAACCAGTAAACCCTGACACTGAATAAATGATGTGGATTTCCGATTGATAAAATTCTTAATAAATCAAAATAACCACTCTTTCAATGAACTATCTCCTTAAGTAACAACTATTTGTATGTCTGCTGTCATACCTAATAAAGATTAGTGAGCTAACCTAACCTGGAGCGCAAAATCATTTCCAAGACAAAACAATCTACAAGTGTTGGGGCAATTTTAAGTCCAATGGATATAGTCTACTGACTTGGACTCTTTTATTATAATATTAATTTCCCCTGTGTGGTTATGATAATGCAGAATGAAAAACCAGGATAAAAATGTCTTAATGAGTTGAAATGCTGGATTCATTTATAAGTATTGATTCAGGGTATGCATGGAGCCAAGGGGGAAGGGATTGTGCCTAGCCCTTACTTTAATAGAGACATCCCCACCCATACACCTAATCATCAAACCATCATGGAATGAGCCCATGATTTACTGCGCAATTTCCAAATAATGTAAGTTGCAAAAAAAAGCTAAATAAGATTGAATTCATGTGTGTGTCAGTCGGCTGGTCGCATCATGGCCACTAATCCGCCTGCAACACACACACACACACACACACACACACACACACACACACACACACACACACACACACACACACACACACACACACACACACACACACACACACACACACACACGCACACACGGCAAAAATAAATTCCATTAATTACAGCCCTCACCTTCCACCACTATATAGCCTGCAGTATTACTGACAGAGTATACGGTGCTTAAGCCAACTGGAGCGCATGCCTTCTGACTGAGACTCCACTACTCTCAGCCCAATTAAAGGAAGCTCATAAATAACGCAAACAATGGCTGTTTTCCCTTCAGGCATTGTAGTAATCAGTCTTAAGACGCCATGGGTTAAGAGGCAACAGCAACACACACACAAACACACACACACACACACACACACAGAAGAAAAAAAACACAAGCACACGCACATACATCGACAGGTTGGGTAAACAAGTGATGCATGTCATGCATGTACAAGGGATAAACTATGATAAACGTTCAAAATGATCCCTGTTAACATGCAAACAAGTGCGTTCACAAAATCCTGCCACCGTTCTCAAGTGACAAATAAATCAATCAAAGAGAAAAGCCCAAGAATATGATAAAAACTTTCTATTTAAAAGTCTAAATGGTACATCATATAACTAAATATATATACTCGCCCTTCTCACTAATTGAGTGAAGGCTGAGTTTAGAATAGCTAACGAGTGGTTAGGGGATTGCAGTTCTCTCTGGAGCCTGCATGCAGTGGCTAGTTTTTGTGTCGCTCTGTTTGACTATCTCTCCGACGTGAATGTTGGTAGCTATAATGCTTACTCACAAGCCAAAACTGCATATTGAAAAACCTGTGTGCTATCAAAAGGTTCCCTGGATAAATTGTGCCGAGGCTTATGCACATACCATATTGCAGTTATTTTAATTGGCTGTTGTTTTTCCCAACCAGATTATGAGGGATTTTCTATGAAGAATCGACGACTAGAGACACACATGCACGCGTCACTCACACACTCACACACATGCACACACTTGCACACAGGCACACACACACAAACACTCACACACACACACACACACACACACACACACACACACACACACACACACACACACACACATTCTTTGACAGCCGCAAAAGGGGAATGTGCCCGTGGCCACTGTGCTCAGTGTAATTGTCAAATCCAGAGCCCCAGATGTCCCTTTGCGGCCCTGGGCCCTCTGCTCTCACATCACTGGCACACACAAAAAAACACGTTCACTTCATTCACTCCTCACTCATTAGATGCAATCCCTTTTCCCCTTTTATGATTTTACTCTCTCGGCTCTGCTTTAATTCCACACACACACACACACACACACACACACACACACACACACACACACACACACACACACACACACACCACTCACTTTGGAATCTGTACACGACCGCGATTAAATTTTAATATTCTGCCTGTGCTTTGACCTTGAGGGAGAGTCTGTCCCTCGTCAGCATTAAAAAAAGGGGAAATTAGCAACAAAGTTTTGTTAATTATGGCGAGAGTGAGAGTGGCAGGCTTTGTCTTGGGGTGAGGTTTTTTGAGACTTTACTTGACTCTGTTTAAGCACAAGTCATGGTTACTTGCCTACAAAACTATTAATATTTGTAGATTTGAAAATGCCAAACTCATGGATCTGAATAATCAGGAAGGACATCTACAAATCCAAAAGAACACCACGTGATAAACAAAGGATGGATCAACTAGCCAAATGTGAATCATCACCTTTATAGCTTCATCTCTTTATCACGCAGTCATTTCTCCCCTCAATATCCCTCTTCAATGAGCACAATTACTACTGAATACAATCCAAGCTTAACTGCTCTACACTAAGCCAACGTGCTATTGATTGTAACAGAAATGGAAAACGAATTATAATTGTGTAAAAAATACAGTGACAATAATTGGGGCCCCATGCAATCTGCTCTGCCAGACGTGGAACAATATGCACCGAGTCAAAAAGCAAGATATTCTATTTGCCAAGCAGCTAGTTTCTACTCATAGCCCATTGTAACCCACGCTCTGCATGCATGAGCACACACACACACGCACACACACACACACACACACACACACACACACACACACACACACACACACACACACACACACGTGCTGTCATTCTGGGTTGTTGCCTCCCGTGCTCCCATGAGGAGGGCCCTATTGATCAGAAAAGAATCTCCCTAATTAGGACCGAACTGAGTAGGAAGAAGAAAGAGTGAAGAGGAAAAGGGGGGAGGACACACCGGGAAGAGAGAAAGAGGAAAGGACAGATGAAAACAAAGGAGAAAAGAATGGGAAGAGGCATTTTGACTTGTTGCCGTGCGATGGATCGGGACGTGACAGTCAACAACAAAGAGATGTAGCCTACACACACACACAAACGCGTGGAGAGGGCTAGACACACCCCAGGGAGAAAAGAGGCGTGAACAAATGTTTGAACTGAGAAAAGAGAACAATGTAACCAAACAGAAATATGATGGAGGTATGGGTTGGGGTTTCCAACACACACAAGCACCTTAAGCCTCGTTTCCACTGAGCGGTTGATGCAATTGGCAAGCATTTTATTTGTGTTTTCCACCATCAAAAGTTGGGAAGGGTAATAAATGACTTGTGACTTGTGAGTTGTGACACACCAATTGTTGTCACCCTTTCATCTGCAGTCCCAAAAAGGTCCCCAAAATCGGGAAGCTACACAATGTAGTCCGTTGATTGGATGACTAAAAATAGTATTTTTTTCTTGGCAAGAGTGAAGCGTCTAGCCTACTGTTAAGGAGAAAATTGTGTGCGATATTATTATCTATCTATTATCTATTGTGTGCCGTGTTTTCCCTTTTCAGTGAGTTAATCAGCGGGCTACTACTGTGTCCCACTGCTATGATGTCACAATAGTTTTGTAGTTTCATTGGCTCTGAGTGACCCATAGACTGTGTATATCGCGGTCGGGCATTTACACACCGCCTATTAAGGTATACTGTCTACAGTGGAAACGCAAGCCGGCTCTCGGGTTACCGTGCCCTGCCGAGACCGTGCAGTGTCGACCCAACCTTGGCTGCTCAGTGGAAATAGTATAAATCATATCCCAGAATGCATTGCTCTTGTTTATGGAAGAAGGGGGAGAATCAAAGGCTAAGGTTGGTTTAATTCCAATCACCCTGCGAGCACATCAGGGCTCCTGGGATTCAATTAAAAGATGCAATTATAGTTTTCACAACACACCCCCTACCTCTCCTAAGTTTCACCCCTGCAACTATAAAACCTCTGCCACTTACTTCACCGCTGTGTGGCTACACTGTGTTGTCTCAGCAAGCTTGAACATAATACAGTATATGCCAAGGGCTGGGACAGGTTTTATTCAAAGCACCTCAAGGACTTTCTCAGCACAGGCACTGAACGGTTTCACCTGTGGTTCACAAAAGGGGAGAAAACTCATTTTCGAGACACTAAAAACACCTGCAGACAGTGAGGCCTACCATCCTCTATGTTGGAAGAAATGACAACCTTGCTGAGGAGGTATAAAAGCATTTGATCCAATATGAATCCATCCAGACTTTACTGATTCTTTTTGACATTTCAGTTGCCTCCTTGGGCCTCACACAAGAATGCTTTTTTAATTTGTTTTTTTAAACCCTAATCTTCTCTCACTGGTTTGTGGTGAGCTTTGCCTGTATTCACGTTACAAATTAGGGTTCACCAAACTCAAACTTCGACTTGATGAATGCCTGCGTATGATTTGATCATTTACTCAGCACCCTCAAACCGCTAAATAAGCAGACCTGCTCATGCTCCATTTGTGGTCCAAGTTTCTTTCGCGAAAATATCAGCCAAGAGTCGTACTCAGATATCAGCAGATGAATACACAACAAGTGTACACACAACCAGTGTAAATACAGAATGATAGATGCTCAAAATTGTCACACTACGGCCAATACCTTCATGATTTAGATGGGAGGCGGCCAAGCGACTATTTCATGAACAAGAGAATATTGAAAAGTAAGATAGCAACATATAGACATCTAGGACACTGTTGGAGTGGGAGAATTCTCTTAGCAACGATTAACTACTAAAAAAATATGCCAACAATTAAATCAGAATATAGCAGTCCATTGTATTTGGATTCTGTAAGTGTTTTTTTTCTGTGTACTACATCTCCCAATGTTGTTGGTTGCATTGAACATTACTTAGAAGAACCAGCAGCCAGCCTCTTATCAGCGATGTTTTACTGATGTGAAGCTGCTGCACTGATAGTAAATCACAGAGCGGACACCGTGAGGGGGGAAAGGCAAGATGGCCGAGTGCTGAAGGATTTATCTCTCAAACAGATAACCTGAGTTAGACCCTGGTGTCAGCAGCAGGCAACCCAACCCTGCTGAAGGCACCTCAAGCACATCCCCTATCTCCTTCCTGTTCTGCACTGGAGCCTGGCCAGTTGTTGTATAGAGTGTAGGTGGCAGGGGCGGTTCTACAGGGGGGCAAGGGGGGACAGCGGCCCCCCCACTGAAGAGCCTTGCCCCCCTAACTTTTGCATTCTCAAAAATGTACTCGTAAGAACAAACCGCCACTATGTCAACAAGCCACTCAAATAATTGAAACAAACAATACATTGAACAAAAGTAAATTATTTTAAATCTAATCTTATGCCTTGCCCCTCAAATACTTAGCCACTGCCCTGCATCATATGCGCATATCAGCGATCACACAGTTTGTCACACACAGCGAGTCAGCGCGCTGCTGTGCCATGCAGCCCGGTGAAGAGTAACTGACCTGCTCCGAGCATCTTAAGGTGAAGTTAGTTTACCCTTGTGAATTTTAAACACACCAATTTAACTTAAAGTTAAATTTGTAATGAATGTAATGCAATGTAAATGTAGCTAATTCATCGATAAGAGCACATCGATTCATCGTTGGCCAAAAGGGAAATCACTCGCTTGTGACTTGTAGGAGCATATTGCCCTTTTATTAATTTGTAGGCCTGTTGTAGTAGGCTACAGGCAAGAGCTTGATAAAAATATTTAAAAAAAACTTGCATGTTCGGATCCATACAATTTAACAGTGGATCGCCGTTTCGAGAGAGAGAGAGAGAGAGAGAGAGAGAGAGAGAGAGAGAGCGAGCAAGAGAGAGAAAGAGAATTGCCGTTTCTGAGACATCGAGTTACTACAGTGACACTGACAGTGCTATAGGAGATCGATCATTTTTGTTTGAATAGCCAAACATGGCCTACTAAAAACTCTCACATATCACAGCAAACGAGCTGCACAAATTAAACCAGGTTACATTAGGCTATCACATGTTAAAGACATGAATAAATAAGTGGAGGAAAAGAGGGAAAAGAAGAAATAAATGTGAGGGATGAAGAGGAGGTTTTATATTCAGACAGAGGGACAGAGGCAAGCAGATGAAAGGTAGGCAGAGGGTCTGACTGCAGTTCCAGCCTAAACTACTGTATTGTTATTCTCCTTCCATATAAATTCCACTAGACTAGAATGATATGTCATGTCACTCAAAATAATATGTTTCAATGACTGCCTGTTTTCTGTTGTAGCAATGTGTTGTATAGAGTAAGCTATGTAGGCTTCAGATATAGGCTACAAATGTCTTATTTCATCAGAAATGATGATCAATATAATATATGGGGATTCCCGCTACCGTCCTCCCATGCCCCCCTGCCAAGACCTCTTGCCCCCCCTTCGCCACCCCATGTAACATTTTCTAGATCCTTCCCTGGTGGGTGGGTGTAATGTGGAGATTACATTGCAGTATATTCTTACACAACAGATTTTGGGGAGATTAAATATGTCAAATGGATGAATAACTCGGTTAAATTAACATTATTTTAATTGTGTGGGCCGCAAATGCGTTTGATAGCTTTCAGTTATTGCAGTTGTCTTCACTTCAGCTGTAGAAAGTTCCTGCATGTGGCCTCAAAACTCAAATCACACGCTTGGATTGTGCTTAAACTGAATGTCAAACAACACCAAGCAAAAAAGGATTTATCAATACAAAAGAAAAAATGAACATGTGAATTTCCCACTGAGGACATTCAAATGTGTTTTCGATTGCATCGTGCAACAACACCTCCAATGAGCAACAGCAGCAGAGACACGTTTATTTCTGTCATTAAGAACAGCAAGGGACTGTGGACTGCGTCAAACAAACACATGTTGGGCTAATTGTTTAACACGTTAGTAGGAGGGAGGGAAAAAAAGCCCAGATAATTAACACGGTTTAATAAAATAAAACATTAAAACAAAACAAAATGTCAAGTACAACAGGGGGACCGGGGAAAAGACGTTATAAGAGAGCAGTATGGGGTGTCATGCTGGTTTTTTGCGGGGGATACAGCATCACCCATGTTAAGTTCATCAAGTCATGCCCATTTTTTCACACAGTCTGCATAACACTCCACACTATAAATGTAATAAAGCGTTTCTGCACAACGCATCAGAGAGCTGCCTGTCTCACAAAAAAGCTCTTGTACTCAACCGCCTCCCCGCTCTTAAAATTGCACAGGGCGCGCTACCTGAAGTGGTTTTTGCAAATGCTGGAAGGCTGCGACGGCGGTATACATAAAAATGTGTTAATTATGTGGGCGTTTTGGAGTAGCATTCATCCGAGGAACATGGAGAAACTGAAGAGCCGCGGAGGCGAGGGAAAGGCCGCCGATGTGATTGTAAACTAGAAAAAAGGGAGACTCGTAGTCGAAAAAAATGAACTCAAACCCCCACACTTCAAGTTAATGTATGCAGAAATGTATTGTAGCGAGGCCCAAATGGACTGCAGTGTGCAAGAGTCAGTTAAGTCACTCAAAAAAAAAAATAATAATTCTAGAGACGCAATTGATGATTTTATGAACTCCCAAAAAAAAACATGACATTGTATTGGGTGTGCCAAATGTAATATAGCTCAAACAGGCTCAGAGCTTCTTCAAGACGGACACATCTCGCCTTTCATCTTTAGATCTAAAAATATTGTCGGGTCAATAACAGCTTTCAAAGTCTCAAGATGTTGAATTATTAAAAGATGATCAGCAAAGAAGCCCCCTCCATCGCATTCTACATTCTCATTTCTGAAACAGACAAGAGGTCCAAGTCTTTTAGATTATCTTTCAAGCATCACTGGATACAGGAGGGTGATGTAACATGTTTTTATTTCATCAGGTATGTTCATCTGTCTCCTTGCATCAGCCCCTTGCTGTTTACAGCTCATTTCCATGTTGGTGTTGTTGGTGTTGAGTGTTATTATTGTGATGTGTTTACAGCCATAGCTCCAGTATGCACATGCAGTTCAGACATGCATTTGAAGGCCACTTTAGATACTCCTATCTATCACTATTAGTCATGTGTGGTTGTTTTGAAACATGCTATTTTGGAGTTTTCTTCACTAATGAATAGATGCTTTGTAACACCTGTCCAAGGCGGGGCGCCCTTAGCTCAGTTGGTAGGGCGTCCCCCACCCAGGCCTTGGCCCAGCAGCAGACCCGGGTTTGATTCCCGCCCACGGTCGTTCTCTGCATGTCACTCTCCTCTCTGCCCCATTTCACCTCTGTCTCTTCTATCAATAAAGCATAAAAATGCCCCAAAAAATATCTAAAAAAAAAAAAAACCTGTCCAAGGCTTCCTGTCACAGCTGGTCCACGTTGGCACTTTTTCCCCCACAGACATTATGGAACATTATTTAAAAGAAAAATAAATAAATATATAAAAACGTTGAAAAGGAATCTGCGATCATTCGTTTTCAAAGCTTTCCCTGCGTTCCAATACCGATACTTTCTGATATTTAGTACGTCAGAAAAAAGATTTAGGATGTCCCAACTCTTGTGGTCAGATTTAGCATGCTTAAAAAATACCCCGATGTCTTCTAAATCTGGCCGAGGTTTTTAGTGTTGAAATGAGCCTTTTTGGCTATTCTGACCCACAATGCAGTGCGCACCTGAAGTCTATCAAGGCTCAATGTTATGATGAAATAAAAAGGTAAAGGTACGTCCTAAATGTATGCCTACTGCATGCTTACTAGATTCTTTGTATGGTCAGCTGTAGTATGTAGAATAGAAAAAAGAAAGAGTATGCGATTTGGATCGCAGGGCCAATTTTCCTTTTTTTTAAGGTACTGAGCAAACATACTAAAAATAGCTTTCCTATTTTCCATGCAGGCTTACTGTGAACTTAAGTACATTTAATAAAAGGTTAAATACTGGATGGTTCTTTGTATTGACAGGTAATCAATAAAGAGTTGTCAGAAATAAAAAGGTGAGGGTTGACACATGCCCACAGGCAGACATCAATAATAAACTGAGCATAATCTACACTCCCATAATAATCCATTCCATGTGAGTTGGCATGCCTGGAATGCAGATCGGTTTCTGAGCTGGAATTATGTCTCTGATACACACTTCAGTCTTTGTGAGCCATTACGCAGACAAGATAACATTTTGTTTTTCATCAACACAACACATTGTAGAGAATTGGACATCCTTGGCAGGGGCGATGGAGATTGCTTCTCTAGTTTTCTAGTTCATTATACAATTAGAATCACACAATAGCAGCAACATGCATTTTGCATTCTCACTGCATGATCATTTTTGACGTTGCACAATCTAGTTAGATGAAAGGTTTGGTTCTCCGAAACAGAACAGGGAAGTGACAACGTGTGTAAGAAGGAAACAGCATCTGTGCATATCTCTGTGATTTGAATAGACCAGCTTTTAAAATGTTCTTCCTTTACTGAGCAATGTGCCACCCATAATTAGGAAAGCAGTGTTGCCTTGATGTTGCCTGCCTTGTTTTTTTTTTTACCTATTCCTGTCAACATGTGTGTTCACAGCCTGGGTGCAGAAAGGCCATGTTCCCTGTGCTGTAATGAGCAGGTAGGAGGCAGATGAAAGGCATTGTGGGAGATATTTGAAAGCAAACCGTTGTAGTTTGATGCAGAGGTAAATGCAGTCATGTTGTGGCTATGTGTATGAAGAACAGCAGTTTGTGTACACAGACGCCACTGGCTAAGCTGCTCCGAACCGTGGGATACATTAATGTAAGACCAACTGTGTGTGTGTGTGTGTGTGTGTGTGTGTGTGTGTGTGTGTGTGTGTGTGTGTGTGTGTGTGTGTGTGTGTGTGTGTGTGTGTACATGTACAGCAGACACAAATATGGGGACCTCAGGATCTGTCTTCCCTCCAGCCTTCATGCAACATTGATTGCTTCTATTGATTGTGTCTGTCCTTCAACATGAGGGAGAAGACTCGCATAAAACACTCCCTTTCTCCCTCTCACACACACACGCGCACACACACACACACACACACACACACACACACACACACACACACACACACACAAAGACGCACAAAGACGCGCACGGCTCACAAGACGACGCCAATGTACGGCCAAGTCGCAGACACACACAGGAGCGAATATATGAAGGTAAAGCTCCTCTGTCTCCCGAGCAAATCTCCCCCTCTCTCCCTGTGCGTCTGTGCCTTCACCCTGGCTGCAGGTAACAATATGCACCGAGGTCACGCTGCCAGGAGTCATGGGCTTCCTTGCTTTAATTTGTGCGAGGACATGGTGGAAATCTCTTCAGTTTCAATTGCTTCTCCCGTCAGGCTGTTTTTTTTTTCTTCTTTTCTATCCAACAAAGAATAGCGAGTGGATGACCTTGTAATGCCGGGCGACCAGGAGAGAAGACATTAATATTTCATTCCAAAGCCCCAGCCTCCTCTCTTTCCCTCCTGTCTCCTGCCTGCCTGTCCCTCCCTCCTAAAGGGGGGATGCATAGTGACTGAGGGGCCTGGAGCAAGACCAAGGCTCTGTGCACACATCTTTTTTTGCCTTTTGGGTTCAAACAACATGGTTGTGTGTCCTGTTGATGTATTTGTACCATGTACTGTCCACATGGGAACATAGTAAATGCCATTTCAAATACTGTGTAAGGCCAAAATGAGTTTATGCAAAACGGCATGTACATATCATAGCACAATTGCAAATTAGCTACTTATGAGTCCTTTGCACAATACATTTCACTTAGCTGACGCTTTTATCCAAAGCGACTTCCAATAAGCGTATTCCACAATGAAGGTAAAAACTTTGCTTCAGTATGCCAGATTACAAAGTGCCACATGTAAGTCTATGTTGTATATACAGAACTGATATGACTTGTTGATACAATTTTGTCAAAGGGATATTTTGCCGTGTAGAGATAGCATCATGTCTTTCCACATGAATGTTAATGTCAGAGTATTCAACATACGCGTATCGCACGCAAGGCTGCCATATGCGAGACCACACTGTTATATACGCAGAGCTGCCGTTTGTGTCATTCAATTACAAAAAAGAACAGGTTGGAATTGTATTTAATTGAAATTTAGCCAACAAGAACCCATAGCTCTGCCAAATTACTTCCCTACAAAAGACGCTCCTCAGGGGTGTGTGTGTGTGTATGTGGAGGGGGGGGGGGTTCTACCGGAGAAATGTACTGCAACACAATACAGGCATGTTAAAAAAATGACCTTTGGGAAAGAATTTGATTCAAGCAAGAAAATTAGCATATCCAGATGTAGCCGCCCTTGATTTGATTTCATTGCCTTAATTGGATTCCATGTGCTGCGCAGGAATGGCCATAAAAATAAAAAAAACGAGAGGCCCTGTCTGTTCGCTTGCCAATTACAAAGCATTATGGCACGTGCTGCTGCTTGTAGAATTTATTTTAGACAGGCAGAGGACTGCTGGCAGGTCAACGCTTTATGTGGTGTTTTTTGTTAAATTGTTTTAATTTTCATCTTATTAAAAAAAAATCCTAACCCTGTCATCTAATTCACAGATTGCATGTGTCTGTGTGTGTGTGTGTGTGTGTGTGTGTGTGTGTGTGTGTGTGTGTGTGTGTGTGTGTGTGTGTGTACACCTGTTCCCGTGTATTAGTACATGCTCGTTAAGGGTTGCAGCTTGTGGGGAATCAAAATGTCAGAATTTATGTATGGGTCAAACGGTGAATGTACTGCAATTATGTACTGCCATATGTTGTGTACTGCGGTAGAGTTATGTAAATGATGCCCGGATGGCTGGATGATCTACTAGTTGATCTGAGAGATTGTCAAACCTGTGTACACATAAACAGGAGATAAATCAGGGGGATGAGCAAACATGGGAGAGGATTTCATTCCATAAAATCATAAAGCTTTCACCTTTATGGGTTTATGTCTGAGATGTTGTTTTTTAAGATTAGTCTGTAAGATGTGAGCCTCATATCCATGTGCATGTTAGTATAAACAATCCATAAATCAAATTCTCTTCAATCATTAATTAGAAAATGATTATTATCTAGGATGGCACAGTTTCTATAGGGGTGGATAAGATGGCTTAGGAAAGGGGGGCTGACCAGTAACCATGAGGTCGCTGGTTCGATCCCTGGGACCGGATAGAAGGGTGGTACTCTTCTTTGTAACAGACTCTGTGGCCCTCATTTATCAATCTTGCGTAGACCAGAAAAATGGGTGTACGTACATTTCCACGCAAATCTCGGCATTTATCAATATGGACGTGAGCGTAGGATACGCTCAAATCCCACGCCAGCTCTCAGCTCGTGTACGCAAATTTGAAAATAGCTTGGACTCGCAGTGCAGGCTGTGCCGGGTAGCCGATGACTTTGTTGGACAATTATTAGAAGATAATACAAATGCAGTGCAAATAAGACCGAAATAAAGATATGAATCACTTAAAAATGTGCAGCTTATGGTGTGCAACTGAGTAGGAGAGCTGATTCAATAGTGCGCCAGCCACTTAGGAGCGCTGCATGGGACTGCGTAAGGGCAGTTGTCTCCGTCTTGGAGCAGGGACACTGAGGCACGGGGGCTGCATTCATTCAAAATGTTAGCCTAAGTATTAAACATGTAGTAGGCCTACACTGCTCTTTATGATACAAAAAAATGCACGGCACAACATTCAGCTTAACATTTTATTTATTTGACGCACTTTGTAGATGTTAGTTACTCTTTTAATATGTCATTGATGCTAAAGCGAACGATTTATTTCCACCGTTAAACGGCACGTTGTTCCGATCTGCTGGTGGAGCAGGACGGTGGGCGCTCTCACAGCTGATCGCTGCCGGGTCGGCTTGTGCAGCTGACGGCCGGGCTGACCACTCGTGCCAAGCGCATGCTGTCATACAGTAAAACGCAAAATGTGTTATTTTTAGTTTTTAAAACCATTTTGAGTAGTGCTATCTAAAAGGGCCAATACATTCTAATCATTAAAATCTCTGCAGACGTGTATTTTATGGGGACCATTATCCGACAGTTGGTGCGTCTTTTTCTCCACTTATATTATGCCCGCAGTCCCGCACCCCCAGTTGGTTGCATTTCAGAACAGCAACACGCTTTTCTTTAGTGGCGACACCAACGCTGTTGACCGCAGCAGTTATTTCCTTCCTAACTGCTGCCTTCTGTCGTTCTTTGATGCTGCTTGTAGGCTAATGCTCCGAAATGAAACTCTTTTTTTCTACTTTCGCTGTTATTCTGTCAATTTCTACTTCAGGGAAGTGCCGTATTGCGCATATCCATGTCGTAAAACCTCTGGGCGAGGCCTCTAAACTGAGAAAATATAGGGGCGTTTCATTATATGTCCATGGGCGTGATACGCTCGTTCTCATCCGCCGCATTTATCAATAATGGCCTGGCGTACGCCGAGATTGGCGAGATACGACTGTTTGATAAATCCCACGCGATACCTGGCGTAGGGAGGTATTTGCGCCAGAATCTGCACCAGTTTCCACGCAAGTTTGATAAATGAGGGCCAGTATATGCGTTGTTATATTGTGTTTTTTAATGTGAAGCGCTTGGTGACCCTGGTCTGCGAGAGGCGCTGTATAAATAAACTTTACTTACTTACTTACTTACTTACTTACTTACTTATTTGTAAGACTAGTGGTGGCTGGTATTCAATGTACGGTGCCAACCATCTCTTCCATTGTGTCCTTGAGCAAGACACTTAACCCCAAACTGCTCCATGAGCGCTGTACTATGGCTGACCCTGTGCTATGACCCCCTCCAAAGTGTGGAAACTCAAGAGGGGATATGCGAAAAGACAAATTTCAATGTAGCAATTGACTAATAAAGTAACTTAACTTACTGTAAGATCGATGCATGTTAAATTATAGGACATTTTCTCTGTACATGTTAGTATTGTATCAAGACAAACTTAACAAAGAGTTATTGCTGTTTCTAGTGAATGGACAACATCCACAGTCCTCATTGTGTGCAAAAATGCATTCTCTAAAGTTCAGTCCAAGCTAATATGAAGGCTGTATGAGTGTGGATTAGTCACACAGTGTTATGAGTATACCAACGATGCAAGCAGGAAAACACCGTCTGGGTAAACAAAGGAGGAATTGCATGGATCCAAATTTTGAAAGACCAAAACCTGTAGACAATTATGTAAGTCAGACAGCTGTAGTCTTGTATTATGGTATCTTCAACTGAATTGAAGGAGGACTGTGGATGTTGTCCTCCATTACTTCCATTGGTTGCATCAGTATGGAATGGATACAGCAAATTATGTAACATTCCAAATGCACATGTGGGCATGTACCTTCTGTATGGAATCCTGGACAAAACACCTTTCCAAACAATAGTGAACCATTCTTCAAATGTAACTACATAAGGATTCTTGTTCTGTCTCTATGTCTCTCTATCTTTCTCTCTCTCTCTCTCTCACACACACACACACACACACACACTCACATTCACATGCACAGCCAGCAGCTACAGATCTCACAGTGGAACCTCACGTACACCGTTTTTCACTTCAAGGCCCAGCAGGTAGCTTTTCATTTGCTCTCTTGACCGTGACTAAGTAAACTATGGCCAGACGCCTGTGGAGCCTCTCTCTCTCTCTCTCTCCATCCATTACCATGTTAATATCTGAAGAAATACTCTCTCTGTAGCACGAAGAAGGGGAACCCTGGACAGCAGGCAGGAGGGCAAGAGAGGTCTTAGTTAGACCTGCTAAATTGGAAGGCAAATAGAGGTGGAGAGCCTTAGAGCCCAGGTGTTTTTTAATTCCGGATGACTTCCTCCATGCTTTACCTGAGTCTGCCAGGCCACTGATGGAGATAGCTAACCCCTGCTAGCCTCATTAGCCCTCTCCAGCTGCTTCTGTGACATTTTGCACTTCAACCAAAACCCCCCAGTGTCCCTCTGTACACTTCAAACAGTCAAATTTAGCTGCACTGTGTAGCCCACTGAAGCATTAATGGAAACGTTTACTTCCAACAAACACATCAATAACATTGCTATGTGCGTGTGTGTCTTTGTGTGTGTGCATCGACCTTTGTTTTCTTTACTTTTTTTTTTTACCACCACCCACACACTTCTCCAACCACCATCAGCTCCGACCAGCGCCAATATGGCCGCTGTGAACAAAGGAGATGGTTTTTTCCATTAGCGTAATTGGCCAATTTAGCCGCTGCTGCAGACGAAGGGCGGCTTTATACAAGTGGGCTTTCATGAATAACAATTTAGCTGTTACCTGCATGGTGGCATTAGGACCAACAAGTGGCTTTGTCTACTGTGGGGAAGAAACAGCACTTATCAACTATTTAATTGGAATAGAAAATGTGCTGTATGCCCTGTTCCAATATGTGCCTAGATAAGTAGTGAGCATACATGTATTTTGCATTTCAAATGGACAAGGCTGTTTTCTGACAAATATGCGGTGTAATTTTGATAATTCTTTCTTTTTATGTACATGCAGTGCATTTGTCCAGCATGTGTGGATCAGTATAGAACCGACAAATGGTTTGTTGGGTCCCTTCATTACAACAATGTACTTTCATGTAAGTTCTTTGTTTGTCTCTGTCGCTACATGGAAATATAATGTATATTGACACGCAATGTTTGGCTATACATGTACATTTTATTTCTTGCACGTCATTTATTCCAATGTGAAAAAGAAAATTCTAAAAATTCAGAACACAATAAAAACCCAAAGCTCACTCATAACCGATGAATATTGTCCATTCTAACAAATCTCATCTGTCAATAACAGAGAGGGGACAGTGTTTGAACACATTTATTCTGTGTGTGTGTGTGTGTGTGTGTGTGTGTGTGTGTGTGTGTGTGTGTGTGTGTGTGTGTGTGTGTGTGTGTGTGTGTGTGTGTGTGTGTGTGTGTGTGTGTGTGGATGTATATGTGCCTGTGTGTATGTGTTCATATGTGCCTGTGTCTAAGTGTATGTGTGTGTGTGTGTGTGTGTGTGTGTGTGTGTGTGTGTGTGTGTGTGTGTGTGTGTGTGTGTGTGTGTGTGTGTGTGTGTGTGTGCGTGTATGTGCCTGTGTGTAAGTGTACGTGTCTGCTTCTGTGTGTATATGTGCCTATGTGTGCATATATGCCTATGTGTGTGTGTGTGTGTGTGTGTGTGTGTGTGTGTGTGTGTGTGTGTGTGTGTGTGTGTGTGTGTGTGTGTGTGCTGCTGCATTGTATGCCTCTGTGTGTGTGAGAGTGTGTATGAGTTTCCTGCTGGGGACAGCTGATGAGCTGTGCACCAAAAAGCAATGACCTTTCCCCACCACCACCTCTCCCCTCTCTGCTTTGGACCATCATGTTGCAGAAAGGTGGTAAACCCTCCAGGCTTCTTCAAACAAGCCCCAATCAGAGCCTGCAGAGGAGCACTGTGTCTGGAGGACTTTTTTCTTTTTTTTCACGGCCGTGGCACCGTGGTTCATTTCAATTCAATGGAAGCTCTGATAAGCAATTTGTGATAGTCGGCCGCCATTCCCCCACCGATTCTCTCCCAACAGACTGTCAGCAGATAAGAGAAATACGTGAATGGAAACTCAAACTACCTGGATTAACACACAGAATGATTACAACAAAAAAAGAAAAAAATACCTTGAATGCAGTGAAATGATTGTACTCTTTAAGGTGGAGACGGTGATTCTGGAGAATGCGTACAGTCAAAATCACTTTTGTTGGTCAAAATCAGTGAATATCTCCTAATCCTCTACCTGTCCGTAGTGTGTGCAAGCTGAAAAGGAATCCAGTGTTTGTACGCCGCCTAGGCTCTGTAAACGGGCATGTTGCTATAGCTAAAGTGGGCCCTCTTCGTTGACATCTCTCTGTTTACATGACTGTTTACAAAGCCTAGGCTGTGTGTTAATACCATATTAATTCCAGCGCACACACAGTATACGGGCAGGTAGCGGATTCACTGATATTGACAAAAAAAGTGATTTCGACAATAAGCATTTTCCAGGATCGCTGACGCACAATCACTTCATTCAGTAATGAATTGCATTGCGTTATATTTTTATAATTTGGCTTCTGCACACTCACACTGTGTCACATTGTCGCAGCTGACCGCATAATTTGTTCCTTTTTTTTCCCAAACCTGATGTTTCCTGCCAATTATATTGACATTCTATCAGTTTGCATTTTGTTATTCTTCATCGTGAATGTAATCTATTGGAAAGCCTAGCAGACAGGGTAGGGAAAAAAACATCCCTGCTGTCACTGCCTGTAACATGTAGAACTATGTTTATCCACTGTTGTTTGTGATACGTTCTGGTTTCTCTCTTAGACATTTTCCAATATCTCTCTCTCTCTCTCTACCTATAATTAGCATTTTGGGGGTATAGGCTAGCTCCCAAGGGGCCTGTCATCAGCTCCAGCGGTCACAGATAGCTCAGTAACCCCACCACAGTCGAGGCCTATATAGCCAATCAGATGTAATGTATTAAAATAGGAATCGATTCTTGGCTCGGCAATCGCACCCACCCACAATGGCAGAGCGCCAGAGAATGCAAGTCAATCATGAAAACCATCCTGGATTGTTTAATAGAGACAGTGGAATATAAATCCACCCCCCAAAACTATCATATCTGTCTACTGTAAAAAAGAAACTATATATCTCATCTCCATTTCACTGCTGCTATGTGCTCCCATACCAAACCCATGAATCTCCATTGCTTGTTTGTTTGTCCACATCTTGTCTACACAGCGTCCTAGGAGAGCACCTGAGACCACCTGGCACCTGGTGTTTTGCTAATAGCAGGCTAATGACGAGAGGAGATATTGGCACATTACACTGTGTGGGAGAGAAATAAGTCACTGTTTTGTGTTTGCATGTGTGTGTGTGTGTGTGTGGGGCGGGGTTTGTGGGGAGAATTTTGATTTGCTAAGAGAAGATCAATCTCTGTGATAAGCTCCCGGGTAATCAATAAACCCCTCATAAGGAAGGGGTGGACTGGAATGCAGAATAATCCAGCTTTCATTTGGTGGCAGTGTGTGAGAGCATATGTAGCCTACATTAAGCCTTTGCAGACATTTCCATATATGATTTAAAGCTATAGTGTGTATCTTTTTCTTCCATATAAATTAATGTTGGTTACATTCAAGCCATAGCCAAATATGTCGACACCAAGGTGATTTAGCCTATCAGCTCCACAAAACTCTCTCTGTATCTCTCAGTATGGCAGCGTTTGTAAACTGGTGTCGAAATGTTTTTAGTTGTTGATTCTACTGATAAGATTAAACCTGGGCGTACAGCAAGAGGTATGAAATCCAGACGATGTTGTTGCAATTACTCAGAATTCCACAGAAGCTACACACTATAGCTTTAATAGTTGAGCTGAAGTCCCAGTGAAGAAATAGAAACCGGAAGTGGGGTGAAGTCATTGTTCACCAAGGCACAAGTTTATGAAGTCAAAAGTCAAATAGGCAACCCACAGTCCAGTCTTAAACATTTATTTAAGAGAAATGACAGCTGTAAGGGGGAACTCCACTGGGAGCAGTGTGGAGTCTGGTGCATATCTTTAAGTGATGTCAGTTTGGGCTGAAGTTTGAAACTGAATCAAATCCGTTGGTGTGTGGAGTGAGAAAGAAGTGAGCTTACCAGACTCCTGCCCTGTGGCCCACTCTTCATCTCTGCTGCATCAATTCTGATTAGTTTTTGAACCAAAAATCTCTCCATTGTGAGTCTGACAGTGTTATACAAGTGAGATTCAAAATGATTTACGGCTGACTATCAAACAGCCAATTATGTGCATTTTTGTATCTTAGCATGACAAACATTTTGGACAAGAAGATATTGTGTGACTTCTTAAGTTTTTAAGCAAAAGTTATTAGTATGCTTTCTTTCTTCCAATAGGAAAGATAGCTTTATTTCTTTACCTTTTTTTGCTTTTTTTACAGTATGTCTCACTGGTGTGTTATGTGGTTGAGGGAAAATATGTTTAAACGCACTGCATTCGTCCAAATAAACTGGAAGTACAACTTTCGGCCAGTCCAGTAAATTGGTACTATTGAGTAAAGTAGTAGTTAAGTTAAAAAGTTTAATTTTTTTAGTCTTATCCAGATTCGTATGACTTTGGTATGACTCAAGTAAAAGTTGCACAACAGTCAGACAAAGGTACGTTGCAGTCATACAGGTCCTGAGCCTGACTGACCTGAAAACAAATTGATGTCCATACAATTGGACTTACATTGTATTGCGCTGTATCAAAATGGCAATCATTCAAATACAAAAAATAATAATTATGAAACACTCTCATACAAATCTTTGAACTCAACTTGTGATAAGCTAATGGTGTCACTGTCTAAACAATAAGCCTTCGCTGCATGGGCAGTTTTATAGTTCAAGAAATGTATTATCTGATAACTTGTGTGCCATGCTCAAATATTCACATTCATAAGAACATAATATTATAAAGTGTAATGTCTCTGCTGTTTGAACTAGAGGAAATCACAGCATATGTGGCTCTATTAGATTCTGATCTAATCTCACCATCTGTCCGGTCATTAATGACAACCCCTCCCTTTGCTCAAATACCCTGTTGACGTAACATACAATCAGACCAGTGAGACCACCTAACATGGACCACAAAACACTGTAATTAAAATTCTTCTTAAATTCTGTTTTGGGGTAAGATTGATATATTGAGGAAATCCCTAATCAAGGCTAAGAAATTACATGAAAATGCCTTTCCTTAATGTCCAACCCCAAATAACTATGTACAGTACATTCACACACAAAAGTCCATTCGAGAAAATAGTTTTTCCATCATCTTTAGATATTAAAAGCACTTTTACAAAGCAAGTTGAACCAAAATGGAGTGATATGATTCCCCTGGTTTCCAAACCTTAAAACCGCTGTAAAACCAAATCCACAAAATCTTTCTGAGCAGGCCTAATGAAGTGATTTAGTTGCATGATAGTTCATTTTCATGAAAATAGTTAGGCATTCTACAGTAAACCAATCAAAATTCAATATATTGTAATCTAAGTTTGACGATAATAATTCGGTTTAGATCAGGCAGGCTCAACTCTGATTCTTATGACACGATAAGTATTTTGAGCCAATCACTGCAGTTTTCTGGCGGAACGTTCTATAAAAACAATGACAGTTGCCATGGAGACTGTTTGATATGGTCACGACACACAGTCCTGCCAAACAGTCCAGTCTGTTAAAAAGCAGTTTTTTTTAAACTATAAGTTCTGTAATATTGATGGACATTTATTTTCATAAATAGAAAATAAAACTAAATGTTCTATGTTAGAGGTTTCCAGAGGCTTTAAAAGAAGCCAGTGCTCGATGTGCGGTACAAATTGGTCTGAATTACACACAACTGAAATTATCTCACTCCATTGGACGATTTTTCACCTGATTTGTGAATAACACAGACACCGTGGGACGTAAAGTGACATGAAGACGGATATGTAGGCACTGTGGGCCCTAAGGAGTTACAATTCATTTCCTGACTTGAATGGAAATGAAAGTGAAGTGACCCCCTGCCCAGCCATAACCGGAGCCCAGACAGAGTGCGTTAGAGTGGGAAGGGAGGGGGGGGGGGGGGGGGGGGGGGGTTGACCTGTGTTTGCTCTAGACCATGTTGCATATAGCACATCTTGCCTCTTCAGACGAGGCCTATCATTTCATGTAAAGCAGTCAAAGTGTGTGTGTAGTGCTGTATGGCTGTTGGGTCCCTTGGCCAGATGGAGAGACACATGGCCTGAGCATTGTCATTCAGATGCAGCGTGTGCAGTGTCCTTCTTAATAAAGCACAAGTGCATAAATTCAAAAGCCTTACCGGGGCAATATGGAAAGCGGTGTCATCTGTTACTGTGTGATTTGGGATTTGAGCATGTGTTGTTTGCTTAACTTTATACCAGGGTTCTCTAAAATGAATTTGTTGGGTAACTTGAACTTGAACATGGGAGACAGATAATTAAGTGCATTACCTATAATCAGTTACACTGTTACGTTCAGGTACAATCTTTTTCAAATAAAGCTAGAACTTTGTTTGTGTAATGCACAAAAGCAATGAGGTGGACTGGGGCTGTAGAAGGTTTGCATTGTGGTTATGGTAAGGCAAGTAAAGCACATTGGTTTTAAGTTGAGGGGACACTGGTGGTTTTAGTTAAATGCTTATAAAACTGTATTTTTGCTTGATGGGACTAAATATTAAATCTGCAATAACTGATTATTTCCGCACAAGCACGTTGGGACCATAGATAGTACAATAAAGGTTGGGACATTGACATTTCATCACCTTTTAAATTGCCATCGCAAACTTGTTGGCACACAGATGTTTATTTACACATCCAGATCCACAGCATTATCTGTTTGATTATTACTTTATTACTTTACAGTTGCATTTGAAAGTAAATCCAACATTCACCCTCTTTTAGGTCAGTTTTTCTGCCATCTCCAGAGCAAAATACAGGTTGCTTTCCGAATCGCATACTTTCTACTATATAATATGTAGAAAAAAGATTTAGGATGTCCCGATTCTTATGGCCAGATTTAGGATGGTTAGAAGTACCCGGATGTCCTACTTCATGCGGCCAAGATTGTTAGTGTTGAAAAGTACACCCTATATGGGCGATTCTGACCCACAATCCAGTGCGCACGTGAAGTGACGTAACATCGACGAAGCCTGCGCATGAAAACAAACGGGATGCGACGGATGTAAAAGCAAGAGGCAAGATCAAGACGCAATGTTATGATGAAATAAGAGAGTAAAGTATGTCCCAATAGTGTGCCTACTGCATCCTAACTAGATTCGGTAACACTTTATAATAACTATCCGTTGTAACTCGTTAATAGATCATTAGTAAACTCTTAATTAATGATTATTAATGATTTGTTAAGTGTTTGTTAGCAGTTTGTTAAGGATTTATAACAATGGTAGATAGTTAATATCTTAATAATTGAATCAGTTCATCTGGGAGGTAATCCGAGATTAACTGATCACCTCACGTTCAAGTCCATGGCATGCACAGTATGTATTGAGTTTATTTAAAAATATTTGAAAATGGGGCTGCCCTCAGTTGCCCATGCACTGTGTATAGTCTATAGCCTATTTCAGCCTCGTCCCAGATGAACTGATTCAATTATTAAGCTATTAACTATCTACCATTGTTATAAATCCTTAACAAACTGCTAACAAACACTTAACAAATCATTAATAATCATTAATTAAGAGTTTACTAATGATCTATTAACGAGTTACAACGGATAGTTATTATAAAGAGTTACCCTAGATTCTTTTTATCGTCGGATGTAGTATGTAGAATAGAAAAAAGAAAGAGTATGCGATTCGGAACGCAACCACAGTGTGTGGATCTCTATCAGCTAATTGCGCCACTGTTGTCCTCTTGAGTTTGTCTGCTGTTTGGTGCTGAGCAGATACAGTGGGTTTGTAGAACTTTTCTCTACTGCTGCAGTTGAAACACCATGAGAGAAATGCGAGTGAACCAAAAAACTAAAAGGTCAGACGGCTAAAAAAAGTGAGCTGAGACTATCTATACAGTAAATCTCCAGGCTGTGGAAAGAATGAAGGAATATCTTATCTAATCTTATCTTACAAAGGCTTCCATTGTCACGTTGTTTTCAAAATGCTAATTGGCACTCTCTTATTGTTCAAATATATCAAAGTTAGCCAATTTAAAGTTTGGGACAGATTGTGCTTTTGAAGTCACATTTTTCAAGTCACCGTTGGCATTCTCAGTACCTAACTGAGACCCTCCTATGACTGTGAGCACCTAAACAGAACCATAAATACATTTTAATAAGGCTTTTTATTGCTATAATGGATATGGTATTGTTTGAAGAACAAATGATTTATGTGTCTTTATCGATCTATAACGAGATATATGTCTTTAAAAATGTGCTTTATATTTTTTCTTTCTTGAACACTGAGCTTCACTCCTCTGTATTAGTGTGTCAGCAGTGATCCACTTCGCTGCATTCCGAGCACACAATTCTTCCCTTTCCACTAAAGCTGTGTCTCTATATGGCATACCCTGAGAAGGCAAGCTAAAAAGACCAGCACACCGTATAGGCAGTAGGCCATAGGAGGGGTGCTGTGTTATTGTTGGCACACATATCGTATTTAATACCTCGCCCTTGTTAAGTATAGAACCATGGCTTAGGGAGAAATCCAGGCACAGCAACAACTTGTCTGACTATCTCCAATGAATCTGAATCAAATTGCCCACTGGCTACACAGACACACAGACACACAGACAGACAGACACACACACACACACACACACACACACACACACGCACTGGACCTGCAGCATGTATCCCTGTGATCTCCTGCTCAGCTTGGCCGACTACAGCAAATATAAAAGCTGGCGAGGCAGACGGCAGCTGATCCAAAACCAAAATCCACACTGAACATTTCAAATAAGCTGAAATTCAAAGCCACAACCACACATGTGTGTCCACCATAGAGAAGAAATTATAGACACTGCTTGGCTAACATGTCCACTATGTTTCCATCATCAGACTGTGCCTGGAGGCTATGAACGTGGCTTCAAATTGTCATTATTCATCTTATATATGCAGGCGAAGCAGCCATTGAGGGCAGATTTTGACTTCTCTGATGATTTACAATCTCCAAAGTAATTTTTTCATCAAACAAGCCTTTTCGCAATGACATCGACAGTGCAAATACTGATAGAATGATAGAAGACATGGTATTCATTTCAACACTCTTCTTATGAGCAGTCACTTATTTTCTTAGAATGATAGAGAAGCAGTGAATGGTATAGGCTACTTTTGGTCATCGCCTCACACAGTCAAAAATCTGCATACAATTTGAAAATCGAATTCAAATACATTTTTGCTTGATCTCCATTACTGTGTTTGCCTTCAGTATGTTTGCACACCAAAAATAAATTCCACCTTTAAATATATCTCACTTGAAAGCGATGCAAAAAAAAATCTGTAAATTCCTTTTTAATTAATAATTGTATTATTTATATAAGTGACAACATGATTGTGTGTGTATATCACTGCAACAAGAAACAGTAATATACACTCAACAAAAATATAAACGCAACACTTTTGTTTTTGCTCCCATTTTTCATGAGATGGACTTAAAGATCTAAAATTCATTCCAGATACACAATTGTACCATTTCTCTCAAACATTGTTCACAAATCTGTCTAAATGTGTGATAGTGAGCACTTCTGCTTTGCTGAGATAATCCATCCCACCTCACAGGTGTGCCACATCAAGATGCTGATTTGACATCATGATTAGTGCACAGGTGTGCCTTAGACTGTCCACAACAAAAGGCCACTCTGAAATGTGCTTTTTTTTTGCTTTATTGGGGGTCTGGGGACTCAGAACCAGTCAGTATCTGGTGTGACCACCATTTGCCTCATGCAGTGCAAAACATCTTCTTCGCATAGAGTTTATCAGATTGTCAATTGTGGCCTGTGGAATGTTGGTCCACTCCTCTTCAATGGCTGTGCGAAGTTGCTGGAGACGGCTTATGGTGGAGAAATGAACATTCAATGCACGAGCAACAGATCTGGTTGACATTCCTGCTGTCAGCATGCCAATTGCACGCTCCCTCAATGCTTGTGGCATCTGTGGCATTTTGCTGTGAGACAGAACTGCACATTTCAGGGTGGCCTTTTATTGTAGACAGTCTAAGGCACACCTGTGCACTAATCATGATGTCAAATCAGCATCTTGATGTGGCACACCTGTGAGGTGGAATGGATTATCTCAGCAAAGCAGAAGTGCTCACTATCACACATTTAGACAGATTTGTGAACAATGTTTTAGAGAAATGGTACAATTGTGTATCTGGAATGAATTTTAGATCTTTAAGTCCATCTCATGAAAAATGGGAGCAAAAACAAAAGTGTTGCGTTTATATTTTTGTTGAGTGTACTTGAGTGTAATATCCCAGCTTTATGGTTGTGGTTGTGGGGCATATCAACACGAGTACATGGGGGGAACATCTATAAATCTCATAGCGAGTTAAACCAGGGTGCCGTGTCCGTCCGTGTGCGGGCTTGCAGACGCAGAGAAGGAGAAAATGGATTTTGGTGGTGAATGTGGTCACAAATCCTTGCTGTGCTGTAGCGGAGGGGAGGGTTTTCATATGAGTGTAAATCTAGGAGGATGAGCATTGTCCCTGACCTCAGCAACAACTGTACAACCTTATACCACACTTCCCCCATCTCATCTCACACTATATTTCTCCTTCAACCTAGTACCATCTCTCTCCATGCAATCTAACTTTACCAAAAAACCTGAATCTAGCCTCCCCGGAAGAGCTGTGTCGGCACTACCTGTAGCTGGGGAATTTCCAAAGTCATTATGAAGGCAGGGTGTCTGTGTGTGTGTGTGTGTGTGTGTGTGTGTGTGTGTGTGTGTGTGTGAGAGAGAGAGAGAGAGAGAGAGAGAGAGAGAAGAGGAGATCGTATATCTAGGTGTGAGAGATACTAAAGCTGAAATGGTGCAGCATGCTGATGACATGCAGAGATCCTGTGAGACACATAAGGTTAACAGTCAACACCTATGCACCTATGTGTGTATTACGCTCAAGGACAGCGCCGGTGTAATATGAGTGTTGCTATATGCTTCCTATTTTGCATACTCAGATTCAGATTCAGATTCAGACTTCTTTATTGTCATATGCACCGTTACAGCACAATGAAATTTGCCTTTCAGTACACACCTCTCCAAGAAACATACAAGACAGTGGATGAGACAGAGACAGCACAAAACAGAAGAGCAGAGCAGGGAAGATGGGGTTTTCGGGAGGGAACAGAGAATGCGACTGCCCTCGTTGAAGTGCAGGAAGAGAGGACTAAATACTAAAGGAGTTACAGCTATTGCTTTATTAATGGGCCTGCCAGTGTCCATGTGACTTGAAATTACACAGGAGGGGTTGGCTAATTTTCACATTACTTCTCGGAATTCTGTTTTTTACACTCTATAATAAATCTCAGTTTCAGTAGGATTAAGCATATTTCACTCATAACCCATTTAAAAGGTCATCTATTATTCAAAATGCACTTTTTCATGGTTTTTCTATAATGGATGGCTGTGGTGAAGTAGCAAGACCAGGGGCCTCATTTATAAAGCTTTGCGTGGGATTCACGTGGAAGCTAGCGTACGGACGAAATGTAGGATGTACGTGCGAACAAAAATATTCCGATTTATAAAACAGTGCGCACTCACGTCCTACGCCTGTTTCCCTTTATAAATCACAATCAACTCTAAATGTGGCGCAGCCTTTGCGGGCTTCACGTAACGCTCATATTTAACCATACATAGTCATGGCGGTAGTGGCAATCGCCGACTGAAAGGGAAATGGAAAAATAGACTCCACACGGTGTGGATCACTGCGGTCAGGACGAAGTACCCGTTGGAGAAGTGGCGACCAGGGAAAATTTAGTTTGGTGGCACAGTGTGAGGGTAAAGGCGTCATAGTGCAGCCTGTGGCGATCTCTGTGAACGCTGTGGTCGAAATAAAAAGAAGCGATCCGACATAAAAGTGGGCGCAAAAAAGTGCATATCCTCACACAGCAGTGTTTGTGCCACGAGCGGGGGACACTGAGACCCCCCATGAGATACAGATTCGGAGAATTCATCCCGGTGCAGTGACGGGCGGCGGAGGGTTAATAATAATAAACTTCACAGTCCCTTTCAAAACACAGTTACGACGTGCTTAAACACAAAGAAAAACACATAGATAAAACAGACAAAAAACCGCGAAAAATTAGCACAGTATGTGATGTAGGCTACAATAGGCTTATGATTAGTGTATGAAATTAGTGCACTCCTGTCTGCCTGACTGAGGCATCGAGAACAGCGTCAGTGTAAAAGTAATAGGTTGTTTTCCACCTCAATATTATCAGAATGAATCCAATAACATGCAGAGCTTATTCAAAGTTTTTTTTGTTTGTAGGCTATTTAAGATCCTAATTCGTTTTGTTTTTGTTGGTATCACTCCATGGAAAAATCCGTGGAGGCATTTTTTTATTAGTTGTAAGAATGGCTTCATCCGTTTTGCAAAAGATCTCACTATATGATAGACCTACATGGCTTATAATAGGCCTATATCTGGATTCATTTTACACAAACACATTCTTTCTCGCACGTCATACAAGTGCCGACGGAGTCGCCGTTTCTCCTTACTCCACTTTCTGTGCGTACGCCAGAGTTTGCGTGGAGGACCGCACATCTTCCCGTCAAGTTTGCTTTTTATAAATCCCAATGTTTGCGTAGAAATTGGCGTGCGCCCTCTTCTGGGCATACGCCACGTTTATAAATGAGGCCCCAGGACACTGAACCCTGAATTGCACTCGATAGTAAGCCTGGTATGAATGTGTGTGTGAATGATAACGTGGGAATGGGAACAGGTCTCCCTTGAATAAGAGGTTCCAGTCTCAATGGGATTAACCTGTATAAATAATAAAATAAAAATGCATAGATAAAAAAATAGGAAAATAAATAAAAAGTTAATATGGCTCACTTGGGTTAACTCTAGTCTGCATATTTGTAGAGTCACTGCGCATGACAGTATTTACAGCAAGCAAATAGTTGGATACATTTCCCCATACAATGCTATTATAAAACCAAATAAGTTTATCTATCGGCAATATCCCCAAGAAAGATAAAAAAGCACTTTACCACTGTCTGAAGTGGTGGAATATATGCACAAAGCTCCTCTAAATGATGTAGAATGCTTTTAAGTTCTTTTTTAAACAGGTCCCTGGCCCTGTCGCAGAGATTTAGCTCTCAGTTTCCATTATAATTGGCATTAGGAAACCTTTTAAACAAATTTCATCCAGCTCATGCGGCAGAGAGTTAGAAGATTAAATGTTGCAGGAGACAAAAAAAAGAGGCAACCAAAAAATAAATGAGTGTGGTGGAAAAAGAGGTAATGGAAAGTCAGCAAAAGCAAATGTTAATAAAAGTCCACGGCATGGCCAGACAATCGGTACAAGGAGATTATAAGGGGAAGACACATCAACAAAAAAAGTGCTGTGTGGCGAAAGGAACAGAGAAAAAATAAACTTGAACAAACGCAGCGCCCTGTTTCCAAGTCTGCGCCCCCCCCTCCCCTTTCTGTACAGACGCTGATCGATACCAAAAGGCTTCTCAATTTTGCCTGGCAAATGAGTTCTCAATAAAACGGTGAACAGGCATTATACTCCCCCCCCCTCACACACACCCTCTCCCTCCCTGCTCTGTCTGAATCCAATTCCAGTGACTAGTCCGGCCTTGCCCCCCGTAGTAATGGATTCTCTATTTCATAGGCTTTGGCTTGTGTTCCTATGGCGCTTGGTTAATATTTCAGCCCCGCTGTCTCTCTTCCCCACACAGCCCACTTTGTTGTATTGATTTATTTGTGCATCCCCCCCCCCCCCCCCCCTTACATACCACCTCTGCGGTGGGAAGACGATCTATGGAATTTAATACCTTTCAAAGAGCTCATTTTCCTTTGCTTTTTTTCTTGCTTTTTTCTCGTAAGAAAATAATGGCGGATATACAGTGTGTTAGGATACGGTGCTTGAATAGGAGTGGTTCAGAGAAGGTGAAGTCATTTGTCTGCCGGTGTTATCCTCTTGACTTACAAAACAGGACGTGTCTTGTTTGGCTGTTTGTTAGTGGTGAAATTGTCATATAGACTGAAGCAGGAGTTAAATTAGCATTAGTGTTGACACAGACAATGGTCTTTAAAGTAAGACTTCCTGTGTGTGTGTGTGTGTGTGTGTGTGTGTGTGTGTGTGTGTGTGTGTGTGTGTGTGTGTGTGTGTGTGTGTGTGTGTGTGTGTGTGTGTGTGTGTGTGTGTGAAGGCAGCGTAGGAGGATGCATGCGGATGTTAAAGAAGGATGCACGTTCTAAAGATGCAGGAGGTGGAAGCGTGAACCCAGGACACACACGGCTGCTATCCTTCCTGTATCCTGTATCCTACACACAACACCTGGTCAGTGGATTAGAATGATGCTTTGACTCACGGGCCACACACAGAGTCTAAAAGCAGTGTCAAGAGTGTAGACTTAATATGTTAAATGAAGGTCCTAATGGGAACATTTGGGAAGACCAATCAGTTACATTCAAAAACAGGAACAAGTGGCATCGCGTCATGCTCTGTGACATGCACTCTTCATTTCGATTGGACAATTCCAATGAAAATATTCACTGACGAACACAATTTCGCGAAGGAGAGTCAATGAGACCAAAACTCGATAAAAAGTCCCCTATAAAAGCAAATGGGCTAATTAAAGAAAACCTGCATCCTCTTCTACTCAAAGCTATGTTTTGATTGGTTAAGCTTTGGGATTCATTGCATTCAGTAACTTGATGCCTTTGTCAGTAATGTTAGCTGTTACAGGAAAACTTCAGTGGAAAAATGTAACCACAATCCCACTGGAAAGTCGACAAGCACCAAAACAGTGGGGACATAGCACAAAAACGTACGGGCCAACATGCTAACATCAACAACAACAAAAAAGATACCAGTACTGTATATACTAACGGCACCATCAAGGCCTGTGCATGTTTCTGTCAGTCTGCTGTCTTTTGCAAAGCGTTTGTTAAGAAACGACTGCAGCCTTTATCCAGACTCATAACATTGAAATCTTCCCTGTAATAATACTGCTTGCTGGCAGGGGCATCGTGGTGGGGCAAAAAAAGAGCGACTGACAACCCTCAGAGTCCAAATGCTGGGGAAAGCAATTTCTCATTTCTAAGTAATAAGTGCCATAGCTAATTTTAAATTGGCTGAATAAATCTTACTGAGTGACTGAAGTTTGTATCCAAAAAAGAAAATAATGGAGGTCGTCTGAGGCCACTCTCAACTCTTTGGGACTGCTAATGCCGGAGCGCTAACCTGCCCTGTGTTTGTCATTTCTTTCCCCAAGATAAGGTTATGGGGTACCAGAAAAGAAATGTGAGGAAGGAAAACAAAGTGATAGGAAAGGAAACTTACTTATTTGTTTCATAATGAAAGTGAACCCAACTTACAACACAGCTGAGAACGGTCCAAGCTACTATCGGCTGTTGTCTAGATAGTAGTCGAGTGGCAGAAATATAGATTGGAGCATATTGGCATTAAATTACATGAATTACATATAATAATGCATCATAGCTTTACTGTCATTTGATATTATATCTGGGCGTATAAACAAGTGACGAGAGCAAGGAAAATGAAGGTTGTGGTGAGAAGGATGAGGAATGATACAACCAGGTGAACAGTTTTTGGCCCAACTTATTGTAAAGAGAATGCACTGCGGACTCCAAGCAGCGAGTTATCTAGCATCATCTCAGATCCATAAGTGTGATAAAATATGATAAAAACCATCAAAACAGACATTGGAAGGATTTTTACCTGCTCCGCCATTGTAGGCGCATAAACATTCACCCATGTGTTGCTCTGGCGTGCACCGGCAGTGAGACCATGAGTGAGACGGGTGCGGACGGGTGTCGGTTTGTAGCGTTCTCTCTTGTGATTGGTTAAAAGTTCGGGATACTACATAAAGTTTAATTGCATATTAAATGCAGTGCAGCTGACTAAAAGATTGGCTTTATGAAATGCCCACATCATGTAAGTGATTACTGTATGAATAAAGAGCGATTTAACACTTATATTAATATAAATAAACCGCTTACTTCACCTTTAAGGCCCAAGGAGACACTGAATGGTGTGATACTCAAAGATAGTCAACACTTCCCTCACAGTTTCTGGTCTGTTCGAATGGATCCAGCCCTGTGTTTATACCACTAAGAATCAGATTAAGGAACTGACTGATTTTATAACCTAATCATCCAAAAGGAAACTTTCCAATTTGTCACAATCATTAGGAAAAACACTAATCACATTACAGAACAAAACAGGCTATCACGAAAAAGCTGTCAGAAGAGACAATGATGAATGGATTTGCAATTACAATTCAATTATAAAATTATAGACCATACCAGGATTCCCCCCACGTATCGGCATAATGATTGTATTGTACGTGATAATTGCCCCCTGCGAATTACAGTCTTTATAAATTAGTTTACGATAGATTGTTGAAGTGAGTGCTGTATGGATTTAGGAGTCAAACTGGAAGTAATCAGATTGGGAGCTCCAATAGGAAGATTTGAGTTAACTGTGTCACTGATTTCAGCGGGGAACTTGTCTGCTCGAATAAAATGTGAATAGGGGATAAGTCACACACACACACACACACACACACACACACACACACACACACACACACACACACACACACACACACCACTAGCTTATTTTAAGAAGAACTTGTAGGAGATAATTTAGTTCTTATTCAAACCTGTTGCACAGACTTAATAGGTATAATCCCTGGCTGAGATGCTTTATTTCACTGGCAGCCCTTAGTGAGTCATTAGCCCTCACAGGTCAGCGTGGGACTGCTTCATAATATGCACTTAGCAGTGGAAAGGATGGCAATTACACACAGAAGTGGACCATCCATGTAGTGCCATTTTAAAAAAGTTTTTGAAGCAACAAGAAGGTGAAGGTAAGAAGTAATGATTGGTTTTGACACTGCACTTGCACAGAGACACTCCATTAAATTGACTTTTATTTCGACTTAATCCTCATAAGAGAATACCGGTGGCATTAATAGATGTTTCATTTTGTGTGTTTCCAGTTCATTTTTCTTAATGCATGCTGTGCTGTTTCACTGATTTATGCATGCCGTATTGATTATTCATATTAAACTCATTCTTCTCAGTGCCATACCCGGCTTGAAATGAGCAGCTGCCACGGCTAACAAAGGCGCCATCAATAAAAGGTACACTCATTAATAATGTTTGTAACAGGTCTCTGAAAGATTCTTTACTGAAAGTGTTTTTTCTTAACTTCCTGCAGCTGTCAGGTAAATGAGGCAGCAAGACATCACATCAATGCATACGTGACAATGGACCTGTGAACCATATAACAGCGTCATACTTCGACTAAGTTGCTGTTCATGGAACATACGACCAAGACAATCAGTGAAAACAATTGGGGGCTCGTCCGGGATCGTAACCTGTTTTGGTGGTGGTTAAATATAGCCTTTGTATTTCAAGTGAGAAGTTGTTGATTGGAATAATGGTGACCAATTATGTTTGTGACCCCTTGTCTGTTCTTAATGCTTTTTGTATTACATTTCTTGGGAGTACCAAACAAGCTTTTTGTTCTGTTGTTGGTAATTTTTTGTGTTGAAACATTATCGCTTTTGCCAAAGTTGGCATTAGAATAAACAGAAGCCACATGTTCCTTGTTGCTACTTTAAGCAGTACAGTACCTCTAGTGTGTGGGATGCTGCAGATCCATAAAATTTAATTCAGTAAATGCATGTATGCGCAGTTTTTCAAGTACAGTCTTACAAAAGACTCATGGTCCTTCATTTCCACGGTCAAGTGCATAGAGGGCTGACGTTGCCTTGTTCCATTGACAGTAAGTGAATGAAGTCCAATCGTCAGTACTAAACGAATTGGGTTTATGTATTTTCCCAGTGTGTTATCATTAAATATACTGCGAACCTCTTTGTATTAACTTTACAAAACGGGAGCACCAGCCAACCCATCTGGATTCCGGTCGGTTGTCGATTCTAGCGTGGGATTTTGGCAGGAGAAAGGAGTGTGGGGCAGCGTGTCCCCCAGTACAGCAGACATAAATCACGCTCCATTGGCAGCAGCATATATCAGAACCATATTGCCTGGGTATCGATCGCCTCTCAGACAAGAGTGTGATGAGGATTGTGGAAAGGGGAAAAATGAATTGTTGCTATATCCCCAACTAGCCAACTGGTGAAGTGGGGGGGGGGGGGCTACTTTGCTCTCTCCCATACTGTCTGTGTAAACCCCATAGAGACAGTGTTAATGAAAATGAAAGTGGTACAAATATAACTTAAAACTGTTCAACCTGAAAAATATTTTTGTCTACATGAACACTGGAGTTGAATAATTGAATGCTTTAAATGGCAAATAGTATAATTAAAACAGGGGGGAGATATGGGATCTGGGATCTCTGTGAGATAAAAAAGCGTTTCAGCTCCAGCGGCTCTTTTCATGTGCTAAGCAAAAGGGGGGCCATTGTGTTTTGGGGGAGGCAGGCAGGCAGGCTCACATTTTTTTTTTTAAAGGCAAAACTACTCTCAGTGAGGCAAAGCAGTTTCCTTCTAGAAATAGAAAAACATAAGACTAGAGTGGTCAGGGTCTAATGTATGTCCAAAGGGTTTGTATTCAAGTATGTGAGGTCGAGAGCAGAACCATAGGGACGGATGGTTGAGGATGCCACAAAAGCACCAACATGCTTCATATTCCACCTGGAACATGCGCACTTAAAACACACCCACACACCCACGCTGAACCAGAGAGGTGAACATTTACTCTCTCAAACACACACACACACACACACACACACACACACACACACACACACACACACACACACACACACACACACACACACACACACACACACACACACACAGAGACAGCAGATATCAGATCAATGCCAGAGGAGAGTCAATGGATGGTGGGGGCTGGAGGAAGGTAAAATCGCTCACGGCAAAAGATATATTTAGAATAGTAAAAGACCGGCGAATGGGAGGAAGAGAAGGAGGAAACAAGGGAAAAGAAAGAGGAAGAGGAGAGATTTTGTGGAGTTAATTGATTTAAGTGAGGTCGAGGAAGGGGGACGCTGCTGTTGTCTCCCCCCGAGGTGCTGATTGATGCCAGATGCTGCTCACCTATAGCAATTATACCTGCCCATCTGATCTCCCCTGTCTGGCTGTACCACATTACCTATACAAAGCACATGTGGACTCTTTACAAGTCTTGTATAATTTTTGATCATGTCCCTGGCTGTCTCTCAAGAAAGTTTTCAGGCTTTATTATAGAGCATCTGCATAGAGATAGAACGTGTTGGCAATGTTGAGATGAGGCTGAGATTGCACACTCAATTAAAATAGACAGTTATTTTTTTTTCTCTGATTCTCTTTGCCTTGCTTCGTGCGGTTCTTCAGTTCATATCAAATTTTGTGATTATAATTTTTTTTTCTATACTTTTTTTTGTGTGGGCCTATGTGTGTGCATGTTCGCAAACGTTTCATGCGGCTCTTACGTTCGTTTTACATGTTGTTTATTATTTAATTTTTTATTTTGTTAATGTGTATGTGTATGCCTGTTCGCAAATGTTTAATTGAGGACGCAACATAACGTTCGCAAACGTTTGGTGTGGACGCAACCTAAAACTGCCCGCTCAGCTTGGAGGGAGGTTTTCCGTGAGTAAACAATTTGTGTCAAGTTCGCTCCGAAACAGAGTGGGAGAGTTTATATTTTTTGTTGAACGTTATACCAAGCCATTCTGCCTTATATGCCAGGCGTCATTAACGCATTTCAATGCTTCAAATCTTCAGCGCCACTTCAGCTCACTCCATGCTAAAAGTAAGTCCCACTAAGCAACATGCATAGTAAGAGAAAAACGCTATTGTAAATTGTTATATTTTTGTTTGTGGACTTGGTTGAACTGAGAGTTTGTGTGTGAGGCAGTGCACACAATGTTCATTGTTGAAAATGACTGGCCTGTCGTCTTAGTACTGTAGGAGTCCAGTTCTGTCATTATCACAGAGGCGGCCTTAACGATCTGGGGGCCCGTTTCAAGTCCTAGTGTGGGGCCCACCGTTTTTTTATTTATTTTTAATAAATAATGCGAAAATTAAAAAGATTGTGGAATCCAGTTGGTTCTTCGAAGGATTATGAGATAATAGGCTCCTGGACCAAGACCAAGGCCCCCCCCCCCCCACTCCTACCTATCCAGTCAGTTACACTGACTTTTCAGCACAGATACATAAAAGTATTGGCAAAAAACATATTAAGAAAGTCAGTGTTTCCCAGATGATTTTGGGGCACTGTGGGAGGGACCCTGGTCCTTGTTGGGGGGTTAGAGGGCATTGCACACTGGAAGAAAATGTGTACCATTTTAAAGTAAAATGCATCAATCTGATGCACTTAGAGAGGAAAATTTAGAGGCTAAATCAAATCTTGAGCTGCAGAAGGAACATTATTTTTCTGATTTTTCTTAAGCAGGCAGCATCCTTTACTCTGCAACTGCAAAAACAGGAGATCTGTCTGCAGACCCATGTTATATGATGGAGAGACCTATTTCAACAGATAAAGGGTGGATAGCTACTTTTTATGAACAGTATATAATTTACACATAGAAAGTTTATCCCTGTATGTGTGGGGGCCTTAGAGGCCCCTCATGAAGCCCCTAAGACAGAGCTAATAATGCTGTTGCTTTACAATTGCTTTTGTATCTCTCCCCTACTAGTTGAGGGGCCCATGATGATTTATTTCCTTATATTTAGGCTATTCCTTTTTGGAACCTTTTATTGACATGAGTGACTGAGCTCTTTGACTATAAAACATGTAAAGTTATCAGTACCTTAGCTTAGGGCCCCCTTGAGCCCTTGTGCCCCTGGGCCTGGTAGCATGCACAAGCATTATTTATTTAAAAATAATAATAATACAAAATTCAACTGAAACGGGTGAAACATAGTTATGGCCGTTACTGCATTATCATTTTGGTTGTGACATTTACAGTAAATCTGACTGAGCAGAGGTCTGTGTGTGTGCGTGTGTGTGTGTGTGTGTGTGTGTGTGTGTGTGTGTGTGTGTGTGCGTGTATGAGGAAGGGATGGGGGGATGTTCATGTGTACCCGTGTGTACGATGTGGCTCTTTGCAGTAACACAGTAAAAAAAATGTGGCTCTTAGTCTCTGACTGGTTGGCCACCTGGTTGGCTGGTCTATGGCATGGTTTGAGAAATGTGGGGATATTTTTCTAGCTGTAGATGTATATGGGATTCGGTTGGGTCCTTGGATGTGTCACAGTTGGCATATGAACATATGGTGCCTTGTTTTCTTTTTGAGGTCCATCTGTTTTTGTTTTTAAGTTCTGAATTGGAGTTTAGCTTGGATTTAATTTATTTTTCAATGTTTTTTTTTAATGATGAATACTTGCAAAAAGCCAAAAGGTGCAGAATAGAACAGTGAAAAAAAAATCTCCATTATGAGATAAAAACTCCAAATTGGAACTCAAAATGTCCAAGTCGTTCTTTTTAGGGGCACATCTGTTTGCCTGTTTTAATGAGATTTTTTTTTAAAGAGAATAAACTTACACTGAGGCTGAAAGGGATTTTTGCTTCTTTAATCAAACTCCCATTAACACCCTGTCCTTCATTTCATTCAAGCCTTTGCATAAGACATACATGGACCTATAGTGTCGAGGAGGGCGCATGCATATACATTTATTCTAGATCTGCATATTGGAAAGGACAGTGGATCCGCCCACACAAACACATATCCATCAAGAGTTGGAGAGGGGGGGCGTGTCAACATGCCAGAGAGAGTGATGGATGGAAGTATGTCTGAGGGTTGGGACAGGCCAACAGGGAGAGCACAGGCTTCAGATCAGTGACGCCTACTCACCTGCCACAGCCTCCATACAAAACCCACCAAAACCCAACAGAAATGATTGAATAGACTAGCGTTTGATGTGCAGAAAGAGGGGCATGGATGATTTTTTCACATTGGATTCTAACATTTACACAGTAGGCTACATACATATCAAATAGTGAAATCAGTTCATGAGATGTGTTTTGTGTTCGGTGTAACTACTGTGGGATTTGATGACTGACAACAGTGTTACAGATCGCTGTCACCATCTAGTGGTTCAACGTGAAAACAACACTCTTCCGCGCTAAAGCAGACATATTTCATTGATGCATCCGTACATACAGTGTTGGGGAGTAGTGAACTATATTACATGTAATGAAACTAGTTCAACCACATTTTGCAGTAGCTTTCTGGTAGTTCAACTACATTGGCCGTAAAAGGAGCGGAATAAATGTGTATTTGATCAGTCTTTTTCAAATTTTACCCCCATTGATGAGCCCAAGCCTCTTTTTCTTTCATCCTGATTTCCGTGAGGCCATACCCAGGGCTATTCACCTTCCTGGATTGTCAGCTCACCTGTGAACATATTTAGTTACTGCTTCAAATTAATTTGGTTTTAATGTGTTATTCATTAACAGGTGTTATTCAAATGTTATGTTTAACCTGTGAAGAACAAATTGGCCATTTTTTAGTTTCTGCAATCAACTCAGTGGTATTTCTCACTGGCATGTGACTTTTTGTATACTATTTGTTATAATTTTACATCTCATTTACCTTGTCAATTTGATCATTTTTACAAAGTAGTTTGAACTACATTTTCTAAGTATCTTTACCCAAACTAGATTTATACCTAGGGTAGCATTGCTCTAGTTAAACTTATCCCAGTGTGAAGTAATTGGTAGTTTGCAAAAGCTTTGAAAATAGTGTCCCCAACACTGAATATAATCCATTGCATCAACATATGAAGAACACTCTCACTTTCTATTTATGGGCATTAGTTTAAAAATAGGGATGTTTTTGTCAGCAAATGACTAGAAATGATTAGAAAAACTATCCAAATGTGAAAGGAAACCATAGGTGCTGAAAGTCACCCATATCTCTTGTCTGATGAAGCCCGGGCAAAGCGTTTGTTCTCATTTAATTTAGCACCACCATTTTGGATTTCTTCCTTATTTTGTAAGAGTACATGGCCTTTGTTTAAATGATGTACATGTATTACTGTTGATGAAACTGCATAATAACAGTTTATCACTGTTCCGGTATATACAGGCATTGATTAGGCCCCAGTAATACCCAGTTTTTCCACAATTGCCAACAGTAGAAGCAGAACTGTTGGTGGCTGGGCTGCACAATACAATGTGTTGCTGCCATCTGGTGTTTAAACCCAGGCATTGCAGTTTGGGGAATGTCTGTGTGGCTGGATGATATCCCCAAGGGAATTCTCAAGGGACCTTTTCCCCTCTTCTGTTTACTCTGTATTCAGGTGAAGCAGCTGTTACAAAGCTCATATTCAATAGTAGAATATAGAAAATATTTGGCATGGGTAAAATGTCTAAGTTTCTGTTACAATAGGTAGAATAAATTCCAACAAAGAAATAGTTATATACTTTAATTCCGAAAAGAAAATCAGGGGAAATGACATTATATTGCTTCCAGTGTGCTGAGGCCTGAAATGTGTCTCTATGGACACTAGATGGAACCACAGATCTACATCTTGATGCATGGTACAACCTGGTATGTGACTTTCTATGAGGCATATTTGTCGGCCACTTAAGCAAACTATCATTTGTCCTGTTGTCCTTGAGCTATGCTGTTGTGACTCCAAAGATGTATTCTCATATATAGCATTCACAGACAATGTGACCAGAGCAGTCCATGTACCCCAACGTTGTCAAACATGTTTCAATAGATTAAAATGAAGTGAGTGACAGCATGTCAGGTGCTCCTGTGATCCACTGGAGGGCGCACTTGTTCTTAGATATATGGCATCGCTAAAGTCTCATTCACCAGTGTTTCAGTAGTGCATTGCAATGACTTGTATTTATTGATCTTGATTGTAGATCAGGTTAACTATCTATCTATCTATCTATCTATCTATCTATCTATCTATCTATCTATCTATCTATCTATCTATCTATCTATCTATCTATCTATCTATCTATCTAGCCTTCCATCCGTCTGTCTGTTCTGCCTCAATTGTTAGTTGTCATTCAAGCCCTGTGCCGTAGAGCAGAATGACTCTAAAACATTGAGAGCACAATTTACTATCTTGTCGACCAGAGCTGTTTACCTCTTCTAAACTGTTTACGTGCTCTCTCTCTCTCTCTCTCTCTCTCTCTCTCTCTCTCTCTCTCTCTCTCTCTCTCTCTCTCTCTCTCTCTCTCCTCGCCTGCCTTTGATGCAGCTCTGTCAGAGACGCCCTTTGCCCCCGACATTTGCTTTCATGTGTGTGTGTTTTTTTCTCTACTCTTTCAAATGCAAAGTTTGTGGATGGAGAGATAGAGAGGGAGAGAGAGAGGGAGAGAGAGAGAGGGAGAGAGAGAGAGAGAGAGAGAGAGGTGGGTGTGAAAGGGCAAAGAGACACACCCTGTCCCCTGCCACCACCTAGCTCACTCTCTCTTTGTTGATGGTCTCTCTCTCCAGGTATATAGGCAGGCGCTTGCTGCTAATTGGCGAGGTAAATGCTATGGCACGCGTCCTGATGTAGCTTCCCCACTGGAGAAGGCTTTAAACACTCGCCCACACTGCTCCCAAGACTTCAGCACATATTTCTAATCTAATCTTTAACGGTTTTCTTCTTCTCGAGCCTGTTTCCTCATCATGTTGCTACACCCTGCATCACTGATCACAAGCAAACAGAACAGACAAACGCAAGGCTCTGTAGATGCAGTATACCAGATTCTATTCTTAGCTAAAAAACAATTGTGTTCCAATTTACAAGCTATGTCCTTGAAAGTAGCCCCATTGAAAATATCATCACTTGTTGAATCAAAAATAAAACTGTTAACGATCAAATAAATCATAATGTATGATCGTATTTATTTCATTCAAAAAAAAGTGTTTGGTAAACTAAGATGAAAAATATAACTTTAATAACAATTGACTGCATTCATTTGATTGTCTCTTTTGTGTTCTGTCTGTTTTGCCATTCTGTTTCATGTTGGATTTTTCTTTCGATTTCATCCAATTTCAAACACGTTGGCAAAGCACACGTAAACATCACCCTGTACTATATAAACTAGCCTTTGTTTTCAGCGGGCCTTGGACATATTGTATTTGTCTAGATATACATTTCCTCCCTGTAAAATGTCACCACCTAGTTGTGATGAGAGGTGACGTAATGCCTGCACTGACTCACACTCAATGTTCTGCCTTCATCTTTCTTGCCCAACCTATTAGTCCTATGTCTTTACCAAGCCGCTCATTCCTTTGTGTCAAGGTGAACACAGCTGCGGCACAAGGTCAGATGATGTCATACTGGGGCAATGACATCACCCCTGTCATGGTTACACATGCCCAAAACAGTGAGGTCATCCTTGCTCAGCTGCTTGTCTGATTAATCTGCTTCTCTCACCTGTATGCTCCGCACTGTATTGAAAGGTGGATGTGTGTATGGTTTAGGCTGTATAATAATAATAATAATAATAATAATAATAATTGATAAAATTTATATAGCGCTTTTTTGGAGGTCACTCAAAGACGCTTTACATGACATAGAGTATACAATAGGCCTACATAAGAAAAAAAAAAAAAAAAAAAAAAACTAACTGTTTCTAAATGAAGTCATTCGTGTACTGTATTGCGTATGCTTTGGGGTCTTCTTTGTCAAAACACACAGACAGTAACATACAGACTTTCCTTGCAGCCATTCATTTTAAAGGTATGATCTCACACCAACATGTGAGTAACTCATAGTCACTGTTTGTAGTCATTGGTATTGATTTATAATACAGTATAGGCATTATACTTTATGTTGTAATAAAAGTCATCCGACATGTATGTACAGTATATGAGAAATGTGGGCTATGTGGCTATATGGAGTGATGTTTCATTTCCTTTAGCAGATGTTTCTGTCCAATGTTAGTGCAGAGTACAAAATGTGTGTGTGGTGTGAATGCGATAATGGATGACAATGTCTGCACCAGTTAAAGTAAAGTACAAATGTGCACTGCAGTAACTTGACAAACTAACACACACACACGCAAACACCCACACACAAACAAACACAGACGACACACACACACACACACACACACACACACACTCAATTACAGACTCAAACATTCAGACCCCAGCCAGGAGGCCAGCTGCCTTGGTAACAAAAAGTCCAGTGGCACAGATTAGTATAAATAACTTATGAGCCTAACAGGACCGCTGGGAAAGGGAGTTGTAAACAAAGTAACCTGCCTGTTAAATATCTGTGTGTGTGTGTGTGTGTGTGTGTGTGTGTGTGTGTGTGGGTGTGTGTGTGTGTGTGTGTGTGTGTGTGTGTGTGTGTGTGTGTGTGTGTGTGTGTGTGTGTACGATTACAGAAAGTTCAAGCTAGCTTTAGGCATAAGCTGTATTCATGCATTCTTCTCTGTAAGAAATTTTATTGTACTCAAAACAACATGTTAAAAAATGTATGACTATGTTAGCTTTGAATAAAACTGTAGATGCGGGGTAAAAGTTAATTATTATAGGATTGGCCATAACAGATCCAAAGCCTGGGGAGCATTTTTGTTGTATTTAAAATATGCTTTATAAAAATGTAAAAAAGGACCCGATGCATTTGCACTTGCCAGCTTGTGAAAAAATCCCTTTGAATAATAGGACTGTGTGACCACTAATCTTCCAGCTACAAAGCATCTGGAGCAAAATCAATGAATGAATGATTTATGAGGCAATCAGGAATTATTGCAAAACAAAACTGTTGTAACAAAAAATGTAAAATACTGGACATTATAAACGAGTGGCAAATGTTGAGCATTATACATCAAACTTATTTTAATATTCAACCAAGAACAAATTGATGTGTGTGTGTGTGTGTGTGTGTGTGTGTGTGTGTGTGTGTGTGTGTGTGTGTGTGTGTGTGTGTGTGTGTGTGTGTGTGTGTGTGTGTGTGTGTGTGTGTGTGTGTGTGTGTGTGTGTGTGTGTGTGTGTGTGCGTGTGCGTGCGTGTGTGTGTGTGTGTGTTGGGTCTGGCTGTATAATTATGATTCAACTTTTGAACTGGTTTCAAGAGTACGGATGGACAATTAGCATGGATGTGCACATATATTATGCTGTTGTACTTGCGGGGATTTTGGTTTAACATTTGATATGAGGATATATGAGACAAAATGAGTGTGTACATTTGTTCAAATGACACTATCTAATGGGCTATGGTTTGCATGAATGGTAGAATGTTCATTAGCCATTTACCCATCACCTGATCTTGTAGGCTATGAGTTGATTAAATGCCCTTAATGATTAAACTCTATCTATCTATCTGCAACACTATTCTTATAAGCTGCCTCATAAATGAATGAGCTACATAATCCTTGAAGGGAATGTATCTGCCAGCGATTGGGGAAATATAAAGTGAAGAGATTGAGTGCAACGTGTAGCATACAGTTATCTGGAGAATTACATTTCTGATGGTTTGCACCCCCTCATACCATGTGGCCATGTGAGCGTTTTGCTCAACAACAACCACTTGCAAGGGGGTTGGAGCCTGTCGCATGCACTCACAAACACACACACACACACACACACACACACACACACACACACACACACACACACACACACACACACACACACACACTCTTGATCAGTATTACAGAGGCAAGGTCCAAGCCAGCACACTCCAAGAAGGTGTCAGTGCCCCCCGTTGTGGCTAGCAGCTAGAGCCTGATTAGTGCTAATGAAGACCTGCAGACAGTGTTAGTGGGGTGTACATAGATTAGATTAGCATGAGATTTGGAGCACGTTTAACCGCTGTTATCAAACTAATTGGATGTGAAATATGTTTGCGGGAGCAGCGTAGTGGGGATTGTGTGCACTCTGATACCCACCTGTTGGAGTCACAGCATAGTTAACCTTCATAAACCCTCAGTGCCATGACAAACTCTCGCTCCTATTATGGAAGTTCCCCATGCGATTTCACATTGTCTGCCCAGTAGAAGTGATATATCCCATTGAGATTAAGATCTCATATGCACGTGAGTTCAAATTGAAAGCGTTACAATCAAATGAAAAGAAAATAAATCATTTGAATACCAAAATGAAATAGTCATCTATGACCTCTCACCGCTGTTCTCTGCATCTCTTTCCTCCGCCTGTAAATGAAAGTCCACTATTCCAAATCACTCCCCGCTATCTATAAAGGCCTACGCGCCCGCTCTGTTTCCATGGCGACTTGCCCTTAACCTTCTGCCAGCCTATCCTCCACTCCTCCACCCCTCCACTCCTCCTTTTCCCCGGTCCCTGTTGCTCTCAGCCGGGGAAATCAGCCTAATAAATAGCTTTATGCTAATCAGACGGGTGAGCGGCGAGCGGAGCTGCCAATCTTAATACTCTTATTAAAGTGCCTCGCAAAATGTCAGTCTCCCCTGTTGCCCTGTGGCCCCCTCGATCGCCACACTCTCTCTCTCTCTCTGTGCGGGTATAGTCACTATCTCTGTCTCTCACTCTATCTTTCTCTGTCTCTCTCTCTCTCACACACTCACTCTATCTCTCTCTCTCTGTCCTTCTGTTTTGCTGTCGACATCTTTCATCCTTCATCCTCACTCCAGCTCATGTGCCAGGGCAGGGTCCGTACTTTGTCAGTGAGGCCAGAGGTTTTACAGTTCTTATAGTGTCAAGGTAACTAAAGCTCACTCAGATTAAGCCCCCAGGTTTGGCCTGGAGCTTCCGCATCCATTATAGGCCTATTAGGGCTCTTTTTGGTTGTTCTTTGGAACTGATTGGCTCCCCTGTGATCCTCCTTTGTAAGACTTTCCCTTGTTGTGGTCCAGGGGCCATGTTCACAAAAACATAAACTCTTAATAGTCGTGGTGCATTTTGATGACATTCAACAGTTGACTGGATTTTCCTTGTCAATATTCTGATATTCAAAGGACTTGAATGAATTGATGAATTTTTCATTGTGTCAAAAGGAATCCCTTTCCCTGTTTATGTCATGCCCATAGCAATGTAAATAATCCAAATGGAAATGATTATGATTTTTTATTAAATTACAAGTATAAACATAATTAACTCGAAAAAAGAACAAAATATAATAAATGATTAAAAAAAAGTTCCATAAGTATATATTTGCAGTCAGGCTACAAGTGAGTCCAAACTTTTCTTTTTGCTACAGAATTTAAAGCACCTGACCCATCGAGGTGAACTGATCTGAAGCTAGATAAAGCCGCTTTTGCATTTTAGCTCCCATAAATCCCTATGAAAATAACTTCCTTTTAGAATTTCCTCTGCTCTCTCTCTTCCCTCTGGAGAAGTGTAATCTTGCTGTTTGAAATTGAAGTCATCATGGCATCCGCTCCCTGAGAGAATTGGCTACGTACGTGGTTTCAATCCACAATGTAACCTTACAGCTGCTGCTCCTACAACACCATATATCTACAATACTGTTTCACAGGATGTGTGTGTATTTACTGTTGAATACAAGCTGGCACCATTGTTCATTGTGCCCTATATAACTCCCTTCCTTTCCACTTTCTTTTTCTTTTAAAAACCAGATAAGGTTAATCAAAGAGCTGGGTCCAGAGTGCCAAAGGAAACTTTTTTGAAGCCGAGTTAATTTAAAATGACAGGTTACATTATGTCAACATATGTCACCATCATCTTCTACACTATGTTTGACTTAAGATAATTGTCTGCCAACACTTGAGCATACATTCATTAGCAGGTGACCAACTTGATCCAACCTTGTACAGTATAAGCATGCATGACCTTTAACAAGCAAAGAGTTATTATTCCACTTAAAAGCTAGTTACTAGATGACATATTTTCAAGTAGAATATAGCTGTGCAGATCCTTTCGCTTTTATTTGACAATGTTTGGAAGTACTGGCGATTTCTGCCCACATTGAAATACAATGTATTTTAATGGAAAATCGCTTGTGGTGCTCAAAAAAGACATTTATAATTAATTATTTCTATAAAATGTATAAAAATGAGTCCCTTTCATTCTGGATATACTCTTCTGTGCAATCTCCAGTTTTCACCTCATGTACTACTGTATGTTTTCATTAGAAAATGGAAAAGGTCGGATAAAATTGTATTCAATATTATACTATATATTAGTTTGGGTGAACCCACACTTTGACTCTATGCAATATATCTGACATGGTGGGGACAGACCAATGATTTTTTTTTAGTGGTTTGTTCTTATCATATAACATGGAAGGTAGAGCAGGTTTTTATGATTTTAATAACATAGATACTATTGTAAAACTCTTTGGTGTTAATTTTTGAGTGCTAAAGTTGATAGGTTGGCTCTGGTCTGGGGGAAGAGGCAGTGAGTGTAGGCCCATCTGCTCCTCACTTGGCCCACACAGTAGACACTGGTCATACTGGGAACTAGAGATTTGAATGTGTGCGTCTCTACAAACAGTACAATAAGGATGATGGGCAAAACTCTCCTTATACATGAACCCCTATCTATCCTATAACCATCTGTTCATCCATCTGCCTTAACATTTCAGATGTCACCGATTACATTTTTCCACGAAAAAATGGTTTGTGATGACTTATTTTGAATGCTTTTAATGTCCTTACACTGGCAACACAACTAATCATTGTTGATGTGTTTTATTTCTTTTTCTAAAAGGTGTGGATCGTTTTGCCTATAGATAGCGATTAAGGCAAGGCAAAAGTTGCATACTAATGTGTTGTTGTATTTTACAGTGATTTATAATACCGTAATTGAAAGATTCCTCCCCACACATAACCATAAAAACAACTAATCATGTCATGTAATGTGTGTTTATTTTGCCCATGTAGCCAATTCAAATCTAATGAAATATAATTGCAGTGGCATTTTCCTTCACCGTCAACGGTCTTCAATTAGCCCAGAGTCACACTTTCACACTTAGACTGACTGTCTGTGACCTCCGTCTACACGCGACGTTATCATAAATGTCAAAATTTGAATATTCTGCAAACAGCACATGAATTACACTTTACAAAACAGCAATTAAAAGTTAACTTGGGTGAGGCTCACTGTGTGTTAGTCACTCACAGACAGATGGAGGAGAGCAAACGGAGAAGTCAATTCACTGATGGGCTTTAGTTTGTCTTGTGCGGGCACGTGTGTGTGTGTGTGTGTGTGTGTGTGTGTGTGTGTGTGTGTGTGTGAGTGGGAGTGGGAGTATGTGCATGGGTGAACGGATGTCAGGGTAGGCCAAAGACTGACTGTATTGATTAATTAGTGTTTACTCAGTAATTGCCAAGTGATTGTTTCGCCTCCAGCCCGTGGGGTAGTATCCTCTTGACACACACACACACACACACACGCACACACACACACACACACACACACACACACACACACACACACACACACACACACACACATTTACAGTCTGGGCTAATGAATCAATATTGGCATGCGGCTTGACACACTGAGGCATAGATTGAGATCATGCATCAAATTATAATGAACAAATAATACCATGGATGGGTTACTGGACCTGCATAATAAATACACTTGCTGTATTCATCCAGTGAGGAATGACTCTAGGCTACTTATATTTTAACAGAACTAAAAAAAAATAGCAGACATTCTTCTGGTTTCATTCATTAAAACTTTGGTTCTTCTGGGCAGTCCCACTGAAATCAATGCTCTCATTTCCAAGGGAGATTAAGCCAAGGAGACAGGATTCTACAATTGGATGCAAAGAGATATAAAACTAGAGGAAGAAAGGTACATATTGAGTATAGACTTGGATTTAATGGTGGAACTTTTCTTGGCCTCACAAACATACAAGCAAGAGCCTTACAGTGGGCGGCTTTGGCTCCGGAAGTATGGCAAGCCGTTTGTCACATTTAATGACAAAAATTGACTATCCAGAATTCGATATCAAGAACATGATTTGGACTAGTCGTGCTTACATTTTGCCAAGTCAAAATGACAGGCATATCTGTAATTTGATGTTGACTAGTCACAACTGAATTACTGATATCCACACCCTCGAGATATCTATAAAGTTGTACTGGCTAGTCGCAGCATTATTAAATATATCTTAAAAAGGGGTCAATAGATCTTTATTGAGGGGGAATTGAAGATTTATTCACCTGGAATTATGACTAGTGAGAAATTCTACAATTGTAGATATCGCAAGCCTAAATTATCAATAGTCATATCCACCATTCAGTTGCATTTATCCGTAATGAGAAACCCAATACAATGTGAATGGAAAATAATTACGTCATTTTGCCTAGGAAGAGTGACATTGTGGATATCTGTAATTCAGTTTTGACTTGTCCCAATTGAATTACAAGTGATCTCTAACTGACTTTATGACTAGGAATAATTTAATTATATCATATATTATCTACATATCCAGACTCTATTCAATTAAATGCCATACAGGAGGAGGTAATGTGAGTCGCCCACTGATCTGAGGCCAGGGTTTAGTCCCCACCTTCTCCTGTGCAAAGTCTCCTTGGGCAAGACGATGTACTCCAATCTGCAGTGTGTGTGTGTGTGTGTGTGTGTGTGTGTGTGTGTGTGTGTGTGTGTGTGTGTGTGTGTGTGTGTGTGTGTGTGTGTGTGTGTGTGTGTGTGTGTGTGTGTGTGTGTGTGTGTGTGCGTGTGTGTGTGTGTGTGTGTGTGTGTGTGTGTGTGCGTGAGTGCGTGCGTGCGTGTGTGTGTGTGTGCATGACTGTGAAACGGTGACTGAGCTGCAAAATCCTTACGAAGCACTTTGCATAAGAGCCCCCATATACTGTAAATTTAACCATTCAACCTTATAATTCAAAAACTCATGCCCTTCTATATTCATCGGTCTGAGCTCAGCAGAAATGACCTCACACTATACAAGGAAGGGGAGTCAAATGTATACCAAAACTAGGCATAAAAAAAAGATATATCAAGATTGTTAAATCTAAATATGGAGCTCTACTTTTTGGGAACAGGGAAGTACATATGCTATCGTAATTAGTGAGTTGAAAACAGCATTGATGAGAACATATTGTATAATGTTGTATATGAAACTAAGCCCCCTTGATCTGCACTCATCACACATGTTTTTATACCTCCGTATTCATAGGCATGCATGACCAATAGGGTTGACACTGCGGGGTTGTCACAGCCTGTTCCTTTTCCTATATGGATTCGCAAGATAATTGGCAGCGGAATTGGGATGTGAAATGGATTTCGGAGACAGCTATATATGTATTACAGTGTGTGTGTGTGTGTGTGTGTGTGTGTGTGTGTGTGTGTGTGTGTGTGTGTGTGTGTGTGTGTGTGTGTGTGTGTGTGTGTGTGTGTGTGTGTGTGTGTGTGTGTGTGTGTGTGTGTGTGTCGGAGAGGCAGAGATTTGTCATGTTTACTCCGATGGCTTTGGTGATTTTGACTGCATGCGTATTTGTATATTGACATTGACATGTTCAAGCCTTGTCGTATGTGTTTCTGTGTGTGTGTGTGTGTGTGTGTGTGTGTGTGTGTGTGTGTGTGTGTGTGTGTGTGTGTGTGTGTGTGTGTGTGTGTGTGTGTGTAGGTACGATATAACCAAGTCCTTCCACTCTTTTCTTTTTTCTGCATCCGCAACAGTCCAATCCCTTCAACAACAACACACATTAGATGCTAAAATCAATTCCCATAAGGAAAATGAAAAAAAGAACTCTTCACACCTTGGCTCCATCCACTCATGCTGTGCTGTTAAAATCTGCTTTACCTTCAAAAGCTAAGTGTGAAAAATGCTACTCGTATAAACGTAGCTATTAGTCCATAATCATGATATAACATCTGACTCCAGGCAAGCAATGCAATTTTTCAGTCATAACACTATACATTACATGTCAAGTATATCTATAGCTTTGACTCCATGCTATATGAATGGGACCTCAAACTATACACATGTCTTCATTAAATGGAATTATGTGTCATGGAGTGGACACTAGTACCGACCCCTACTTATTACTTATGACACTGATTGGAATTTCAATGGGCGCAGGGCAGATGTGATGAACAAAAGGACTCTCATTGCACTCTAACTCCCTCGGTTAAGACGCAGTGAGGGTTAGGGGAGGGGAGGGGTTGTAGATGGGTTAAGGGTTAGGACCTCTGGCGCTGACCCCCCCAGTCATCAGCACACTTAACCCCTCATTTTCATTGACCTGCTGCGTGTAGCCGCGGCTCCCAGATGAATGCTATATACACAGCCAAGCCAAGAGCCCTCTTTAATATACTGGAGCGGGGAGTCGTTCAGAATCGAAAGCGCGGATGATTTATGGGGAGGCATCGTTTTGTCTTGTCTAGTGTGTGCGTGTGTGCGTGTGCGTGTGCTGTGTGTGTGTGTGTGTGTGTGTGTGTGTGTTTGCACTGTGCAAGCGAGCGTAGTGTGATCCAATTGATCGCATTGATTTCAATGTGGTGTTAGTCACAATGGCTCTTTCATAAACGTTATGCTGAAGAATGCTATAGTGAATGTAGTGTTAAGAGCCCATAATGGATTTCATTTTTTTTATAAAACACATACGGTAATAGCTGATCGATTATTTTACAAAATGCTGAGCCCACAATGTAATAACTTTTTGCCCTTAATGTAACAACTTATTGATTTTGTTTCACTCATTACATTATGAATAGAGCAACTTGGTTTATCTTAATGGTGTAATAATTGTATTGCATTATAGAGTGAATCAATATGGATCAGAGGGATAATTGCTTCAATGTAGAGTGTAAGTATGCAATAAACGCAGGCTGCCGATAGGTTTTAATGTAATTCAGAGGACCGAGGTTGAGCATTTACAGTAATTATATATGACAATCTTAGAAAGATAGAAGTCTTTACCATCGAATCTCAATGAATCTTTTTGCTTTTTTACATTCTGGTGTGACCAGGCCTTAGATGTTTGATTGACAGCTCAGCCGGCAATCAAACATCTACAAACTGGCTAATGTTGACATTTGTAGGTATGTTTTCGAGCTGTGAAGTATGCTAAATAAGACTGATATCTAGCTTGCATAATGCATTTTGTAGATATCTGTTAGCTAGAAAGCTGTGTTGTTCTGGCAGCTGTCTGGCAACTCATCAGCATCAGCATCTGCATCGGCCAAGGATACAGTCGAATGGTAGACCTTCCTGCTTTTAATGCAAATGCATTATAAAATGACATGATTTGATTGCCTATATGCATAGAATGTATCTATCTAGGGGGAAAATCCATCTGCAGATACGTAAATTGCCGGATTCTGCCATTCACTTAATCTGAATAGAGTACAAGACGTGTGATTTCAGAGCAGTCCTGTGTGCTGTAGCAGGGAAACAAAACAGATTATTGTGATACAGCAGAATCTTGCTTTTATAGCAATTTTCATCAAGTGCAAAATGAGATGAAGACATGGACACTCTGTGCAATTACCTATCGTCAAAAACTGAAAACTTGTACCATCGCTGAAGTGAAAAAAGGTAATAACCCTGTCAACCGATACCCGCCCCCAAGCACCCCCAAAAACGACATTATCATATAGGCTCATCCCTGTAGCTTATCACAACTCATCCTCTACATCTCTGACAATTTAATTCCAGGGAGATATCGTTTCCCCTGAATTTTTTTTTTTTTTTTTTGCAAATACACCAGACTAATCCCTGCCCAAAATCCCAAATCCTACACCTTCTGAGAAAATCTAAACCACCAGCGTCTTATATCTTCATCTGCATCCAATCCAATCGGCCTGCGCTGTGCTCAACACCTGGCTAAATCCCGCTCGTGATGGAGGTAAGTTGTCCAAGGCGCTATTAGCATATGCACAACTCTCTCTCTGCTTACAAAGTAGGAATCTCTTGCCCTGCTCTCTCTCTCTCTCTCTCTCTCTCCCTCTCTCTTTCTCTCTCTTCCCCTCCTTCCTCCAATCTTCAGTGTTCATCTCCGCCACAGATGCTGTCTAATTTCCATTCCCTGCTCGGTTATGTACATAATTCTGCATATTATCTCAGACACACGTTGGGGTCTAAGCATTGGAAAAAAAAAGTGTCCCCTCCAACCAGGTCTCAAATGTAAAAGGCTGACCATGTTTTATGATTGGAGCCAAAGACAAATGACTTTTTGCTATTAATGATGAATCTTTATTTTTCCCCCTTGATGAATGGTGCATTTGGCAGTGTGACAAACTTAAAGGTGCAGTCAGCCATTCTTCAGTTGAATGTTTGTAGTCATACATTTTTGTCAAACCCAGTGAATACATCTACTCGCTATCCGCTTACCTGCCCATATTGTGTGTGCGCTGAATGTAAAATCCAGTGTTGATCCACAGCCTAGTTTCTGTAAACTGGCATGTTGCTGGGCCCTCTTTGTTTTTGTACCCTTTGTTTACAGAGCAGTTTACAGAGCATAGGCTGTGTATTGACACGGAATTGCTGACTCCACCTTTAAATGCATTCACATAAAAGTTTTGTAGAAGAATCTCAAACCATAAGATCTAAATTGACCCTATCTAGATTGAAATTGAAACTTGTGTGTTTGGATATAGCCAACACTCACATGGTCTATTCTTACAAGTAGACGTAGGGTGGTTGGGGGGTGGGAGAAGGTTATGATTTAACACCAGACCCCATGCTGTAGCGACAGATTGGGGCTTTAAAAGTGAAATTATGGATGATATGGCTTATCAGCAATGCAAGCAGACCGGTGCTCCATGGAAAAGCGTGACGAGGTGGCTCAAGCATATAGCGGTTGGATATACATGGAGATGATCCTACGGTAATTTGGCTCCATACATAGGCCGCTGAGCACCGCCTGATGTTATTCATATGCTCTGCTGGAAGACACTGAGGAGGTTTCTCTTAATGTGAAGGATGGGAGGAACAGATGGAGGGATGAGGTGAAGGAGGACGTGATGGGTGGAGGAGGAGAAGAAGAAGAGGTGAATATGCAGTGACTCAGATCACACACACACAGTGTTGATTTAGAGTGGGGAGAAGGGGCGTATTGTTTAAAGTTTGGAACACAAGTTTTGAACACGTGCTTCATTACATTCCATTATATTTGTATCACTTGGTACCTGAATGTTGTCCTTCCCTTGACATACATATAGAAATAATGTCCTACTTAATTGAATGCAGAAAAGACACAAATTGGTGCATAAAATGTCACCGGCAGAATGCAACAGGGGGCGGACCGCCAACTAAATGTGTCCACCCCTGATGTTGAAACAAAACCTAAGCCAATGGACACATACATTTATGTAAGAGGCTGTCCATATTCCTTTCTATCTTCCGTTTTGGTATGTATTCCCTATATGTGGCAAACGCTGTTTATGCAACAGACATGCGGATGATTCAAGGTGAATTGGAAGAAAAATTGAAGAGAGGGAGACAGTGGGAATTGGCAAATAAAGAGTGAGACAGAGGAATGATGGAGGGATACAGAACGTATGATAGAGATGCAGGGAATAAATACAGATGAGGTACAGCACACAAGTTCCCTTAAAGTCTTGAACAAGTACAGCATGATGTCATCTTTGTTTGGCTGAGGAATATGAGCAGGCTTTCCCTCACCCATACCTATTTCTGCACACATATTTACTCTTATTTTAATCTTGCCTCTGTGGAAAGCAGGTTACACATGGGAAGAGATAAATACAGTATTTATGAAGTGCCTTTGTAATATGAGCATGAGATTTAAAAAAAACATATTTTCAGTGTTGGGAGCTTTATGTAATTAAACTATAGTGTAAATACATTTTGGTAGTCCGGTTAATCCAACTAGCCTATACATTCAAATGTGCGGTGATTAAAGTAGTAAAATTAACTACTGAAACTTCAAACTATGAATATTTGTGGGCCATAAAAGGCTTGAAATGTATTTTTTATTTTGCTCCTCTATTTCAACCCCCGTCTTTCATCCTGAGTGCTGTGAAGCCATGCCCAGACAATGCATTTGTCAGACAGCCAAATGTCATGCTGCAATGCTGTTATTTATTGACTAATGTAATATACATTTTATATTTTTGGTCTATGTATGACCTTTGAAGAACTTTCTAAGCACTTTTTTAAACTCAGTGGCATTTATTTCTGGCACGCAACTTTAAGAATTATGTTTTGTTATACTTTTATTTCAAACATTGTCAATTGCATCGTTTTTTGAAGTATTTTGAACTATACTTTTCTAAGTAGCTTAGCTTCAGTTAACCAAACTAGATTCCTCCCTAGGGTCGCCTTGCTCTAGTTCAACCTAGTCCACTGTGAAGTCATTGGTAGCTTGAAAAACTTAGCTCTGGAAACAATTAAGAAACCACTCCAAATATTTAGTGTCTCTCGTTTTACTATTTATAGAATTATGTTTGAGTAAAATGAACATTTCTGTTTAATTCTATAAACTACTGAAAACATTTTATACCAAATTCCCCCAAAAAGCTTGTCCTTAAGAGCATTTCCATTAAGTAATGTAGCGATGAAGATTGAAGAAAAATCCAGACGGTTCTCTTAATTTTTTTTATATCTTTTACTGACCGCTAGGTGAACCTGCTACATGCCTTACCGTTGGACTTAAAACACACATAAAACTCTGTGTTTTTTAGCCTGTGGCCTGGCTGTGTACACTTTGGCACAAATCATAGACACTACTGCTGATACACAAAGGGAGGCTGCTCATTCATTTCCCTTTCCTCTGTCAACATCAGCTCTCCATAGCAGTCTGTCTGTCTGGACCTCCAGTGGTGCTTTGTTAAATATTACCTTGTAAACACTTTCTTTGACAAATGTAGCAGCTGAATAAACATGAACATGCACAGCAAATCAAAGTGGCACATGTGCAAAACTCATTCTTTATATAAGAAATCCATAAATGTCATAAATGTGAAGTGTTTAATGATTCAGGGTGCTCTGACCCCCCTCCACTCTCCATATCCTGGCTTCTGCTAAATTATTTTTATCCCCGTTGGGAGAAGAAAATGTCCACCACTCATACTGATTAATGCTACTCCAGCAATCGACACTATAAAGTACACAAAATAAAAAGGTGGCGACAACAACACAGCTACTGTTTGTGAGGATCCTGGTCCATTTGCTTTCATGACAGAACATTGTGCTATTTTGTTTTGAGATTTTCTCTATTTACATATTGAAGTTTATAATTGAGCGATTTGGCATGTCTGCTGAGTGGTACAAATTTTTCATAAAATGTTTCTGTATTTCCTGGCCATTTTACTGCTTTGTTATGTGACCTACGATGATCTTAAATTGGCATCATCCTCTCTATGGCACTGAACGAGATATTTAGTTCTTGCATGTTTTGTATGATGTGTCCACAAGAGTGAAAATATCACGCAATGTTTCTTTATATTTTATTAAAATATTTCTGCAACTAAAGAGATTCAGATCACAAAATGTAATAATAATGTCATGGATAAAAACCTTTCAAAAACATACCTCCCCCTCTGTTTTTTTTTCCACATCACACCCTGGCACATTGCAACTGTTAATTAACAAAGAAGAGTTTTTGACAAAAACAGCTCCACAGGAGAGTGCATTGCCAGACTTGAATGTGTGTGTGTGTGTGTGTGTGTGTGTGTGTGTGTGTGTGTGTGTGTGTGTGTGTGTGTGTGTGTGTGTGTGTGTGTGTGTGTGTGTGTGTGTGTGTGTGTGTGTGTGTGTGTGTGTGTGTGCGTGTGGAAAGTCCTGACCCTCCCTTACCATAAATAATGGCTTTGTTTTTGGCCGAATGCCATCAATGCAGGAGGTTTCAAAAACCCCACCACCACCATAGCTTGTCTGGCCAGGCAGCCAGCTACCACTGAGCTAGTGAGCCCTCCCCAGGTCATCAGACATTCTCTTTCTAGCCCACTACAAAGTCCCATCGGCGGACACACTGCCAGCATCAGCAACCTGCCGCGGCTGGAGCAAAAAAAAAGGTCACTGTTAATGATCCAGACGTCACTGCTGGAGCTAGAACCAACTTTGACTGGTTAGAAAAACAGGGGTCTGGGAGGTGAAGCAAGTGTTTGTGTCTGAATTCCTGGTGACTTTGAATTAGAATGAATTAGCATCGCAGTGTGCCTTTGTGCATTCTTAAGTCTTAAGTGTATGTGCGATGTGAGTTAGCGAGGGAGCTAATGGTTTGCTTTGCCCGATGGCAGAGTCAAGCTGAGGGGTTGTTGAGTACGAGGAGAGGAGACAACTGGTGGTTCCCAGGCAGCGCTGGGCTGGCGCTATGAATAAAGATTTTATTTTTTTGGCTTCCACAAAATGCTCCCTAGAAATCCATTAATAATGCAACTGTACTATAGCTATCTACTCTCCCAGTGAAGGAATACAGTGGCAAGGATGTAGTGGAAAAGGGAAATAATAAATACATTTTTTGACTGCATGTTTCCAATACCTACAGTATACTTCCCCGGTATTTAGTATGAGAGAAAAAGATTTAGGATGATTCAATACATATATGGGCCTATGAAGCATGCTGAAATATACCAGGATGCCCTATTACATCAGGTCTTAACTTTTAAGTGTGGAGATCAGTTATTTTTTGAAGGGCCTATTCTGACCCACAATCCACTGCACGACCAGAAGTTACGTCACATCGACTGAGCCTCTGAGTGATGAAAACAACCAGCAATGTGACGGGTATAAAAGCAAGAGGCAAGTTCAATGATGAAATATATAAGTAAAAGTATGTCCCAATTGTGCCGCTACTGTATGCAAACTATACTTTTTTATGATCAGCTGTAGTATGTAGAATAGAAAAAAGAAAAGAGTATGCTATTTGGAACGCAGGGTACATCAATACATCATCGATAGATAACACAGACACACTCAACAACCAGCACAGGTTTCCCAGGTAAATTCAGTTTAAACCCTCCTTTCAGAGCTCCTGGTGGGCATCAGTGCACCATGGTGTTTGCCTTTTTCTTTTGTAGTTCCTAATGCTTCTTTTTGGTTTGTCTCCTGCAGTGTGCACATTGAACAGGCTTGATTATGGGAAAAAAATGCTGATTTGCAGTGATAAAGATTATGCAGGCAGCTCTGCTTCAGTGCAAATACAATCAGTAGTAGTACGTTATGGGGGGTAATGCTTTTAATGGGATTTGCATATTGGAATATTTAAAAAGCAATTAGAAAGGAAATATGCAGACACAGCCACACACACACACACACACACACACACACACAGATATTTATATATAATATATATATATATATATATATATATATATATATATATAGCATGACCCTGGCAGATTTATGGTGAACAGAGCAAAGGGGAGCCTACACTTGACCTCCATGAGGGGACAAATGGCTGCATTAAGGACCATTAATTACTCACACACATACGATTACACATCACAGCGGCAGACATTGCTATCTCCAGCTGCTTAAGTGCAAAGATGCCTTCATGTACACACACACACACACACACACACCACCACCACCACCACCCAACTTGAGCTAATGGCATCAGAACCACATATGTATCTGAATGTTAATTTCAAAAACACTTAAATACACTATTAAAGTGCAGTCTAATGAGGGCTTTAAAAAGGCAATGCAGAAAACCAAAAGGAACTTTTTCACACTCTTCTATGTGATATAACTCCTCCTGTGTGATTTTCATTCAGATTTCTTTTACTATTGATTCAGAGGCCTAACATGTTCTTCAAAGCTCTGTTTCTGGAGAGAGAACCTTTTCCCTAAGGAGCATACATGTGTCTTAACACCTATTGACCCAATCAGTGATTATGCACTCACACGTGGATAATGGATGCATCTCTACTGTCAGAAGTTGCATCCAATGCAGAAGTGAGGTGTGTGTGGGGAGTGTGTGTGTGTGTGTGTGTGTGTGTGTGTGTGTGTGTGTGTGTGTGTGTGTGTGTGTGTGTGTGTGTGTGTGTGTGTGTGTGTGTGTGTGTGTGTGTGTGTGTGTGTGTGTGTGTGTAGGAAGATGGAGGGGCTCATTCAATAATAGAATGTACAAAATGCATATTCACAAATAAAACAAACGATGACATTTATTTTCATCTGAAGCATTTTGAAAATATTTTCACCTTATTATATCTTCACATGATCCAGGTGTCCATTATTTAATGTTTTTGGGACTAACTTGACTTCATAGTTGTAATGTAACTTTTTCCCATTTACTCAATAATGTATTTAAGATCAAGTTTGAGGCATGTGTGTACTTTTCTTGAGTATTACAAGTGGTATAGTAATAGGTCACTAACTTGTAACAGAGTAATGTAAAGGTATCCCTACTCTTACTCAAGTATGTTTTTCCACCTATACCTTACACCGCTGCTTGACTGTCAGGTATAATCAGGTGATAGTCAGCTATCGTTTCAGTCCACAGCAAAAAGCCCTACAGAAACTGTTAATAGACAAACAATAAAGGTGTGATAAAGGAAGAGTGACGGTGAAAGACTAAGACAACCGATAGATAAACTTGCCAGGTCCCTACAGTCTCACTTCTATAGTGCTGTATTTGAGTGAATCGTCCATTATTCTCCCAAATTAGTTATCGGTGGGGCCGCATTGATTTTTCCCATTGAGCATCCCTTCAGAGCTCCATGGTTGACCCACACAGGCTGTCCGCCCACTGCCCAGCTATTGAGCTCCTCGCCTGGATGCCCACGGTTGGATCAGCTGCCCCCCCCCCCTGCCTGGTAAACCCACACACACACACACACACACACACACACACCTACACACACTGATGAATCAGCACACACTGGGCCAGCCAAATACATCTCTATTACGGAAAGAAATAATAAAACACGCGGGGGGTATCAATCCAAATCTAGCCAGGACGTCAGAGAGGACCTTTTGTAGTGAGTAAAATAGCGGGATGTTTTAAGTCAATAAACAGCCATATTGATTTCTGTAGATAGCAGAAAGGGGAGGAATGTAGATATCACTGTTTGTATGCTCTTTCATTCTCTCCGTGAGGGTCAATCCATTTTCCCTTCACACCGTGGGTTTACAATGGAGAAAGCTAATGTACTTTATTACATTGATCTCTCATTAGCGGGGGACTGTTACACCTACCCCATCATCTTCATTTACACGGCCCTCAATGTATTGACGGCACCCGGGGATTGTTATAGTGAGGGAGATTCACTTTGTGGCAGCTCCACAAAGGGGGGGGGGGGAACTCATAGAATATCATGAAAGCCAGGTGCACAATAGGCAAGTCTGTCTATCTGTCTGTCTACGAAAGGAAATCGTTCAAAATCTACAAAAGCCATAGGTGCAATGCATAAGAAGAGCTCCTTAAACTGAAACAAAAGACAGAAAACCGGTAAAAACACGACAGATCCCTCACACAATTGCTCATACATACACACACAGACACACACACACACACACACACTGACCAACACAAACACACACACACACACACACACACACACACACATGCAAGGTTGAAAAAAACTGAGTGGCTTCCTCCGTTCAAACAGCTGTTCACCCCTGACCTCACCTATACACTATAATGTTACCACATCTATACACACACACACACACACACACAGAGCACACATAAAGAATTGGCAACAACATCGTGTGGTGCTCTGCCCTGCACCAATCTCAATAGATTCATTGTTCATCCCAGCCTCTTTCGTGCTTACTTTCTCATCGGACTGCTATAGATCTCGGGGAGTGAAATGCTGCGCTCAATCTGCACTCCATTAGGGCTTCTGGGTGAGATGGAGAGATGACAGGAGTGAGAGAGAGAGAGAGGGAAGGAGAGAGAGAGAGAGAAATGGAAGTGTGACTGCAATGAAAGTGAAGCTATAGAACTCATCTTTATTGATACCAAGTCAACACAGCAGCTGTATGAAAACTGGTTAAAGGGACAGGTATAAGGGAGGGAGGTCCACAAACCACCCTCCATGCCCCTACGATCCACTCATCAAAAGGCAAACCTCACTCCCCTCTGTGACAAAGTACACACCAATTTACCCAGAAACACACACACACACCCACTCAAGGCAACACAAAGAGGGGGACAGCACTGGCTACTAAACAGCATAGTCGATGGACACAATCTGGGGGAGCAGCTCGATATTTTAGAAAACAAGCTCGGAAAAAGTGTGTGTGTGTGTGTGTGTGTGTGTGTGTGTGTGTGTGTGTGTGTGTGTGTGTGTGTGTGTGTGTGTGTGTGTGTGTGTGTGTGTGTGTGTGTGTGTGTGTGTGTGTGTGTGTGTGTGTGTGTGTGTGTGTGTTTTGGCTTGTACATGCAGCTTTCATTGGTATTCACCAACATGGATACAAAGCTAGGGTCCTCATTATAGAAGACATCAAGGTGATATGTTGACTTAACTCCTCCTCACACACGTCCATACACAGACATACACACACACACACACACACACACACACACACACACACACACACACACACACACTTATTATACTGTATCTACATCTAGATATACAGCCCTGGCATTAAGAGCGAGGCACAGCAGGGACATCTCATTACACCATGTTTATAAGCCTGTGCAGACACACAGTAAAAAAAAAAAAAAAATTCCCTACGCAACCATAAAAAAAACATACAAGGCTTTTGTGTATTTCACCTGGAGCAAAAGACAGTGGCCCAGTATCTGAAAGGAAACCAACAGACAAGCCGAGTGGCAAAAAAAAGTTAAGCAGATGTGACAGCGCGCCTCCAATCGTGCCTGACAGCTAGACGGCTCCATTTAACAGTGAGTGAGTGAGCCGGCCGGCGCTCTCGCTTCCGCTAGAATTGACTGTGTTTATTGGGTGATACTGTCTCTGTCACAATTTTTTTTTTCTTCTTACTCACAGCCCACGAAACACTCTGACAAGCGTGTAGTGTGTGTGTGTGATCCCACCGCACTCCAATCATCCGGTGCAATCTTCTGTTTCATATACTAGCAGAAATATCTTTCCTCAGAATAATTTTTTTAGACAGAGACGAGAAGTGGTTCAGTGTTTTGCTTAAGAACACCGTGGATCATGTAGCTGTAGATGGATGTGGAAGTCGGTATAAGAAAAGTTTGACAAATGGCTGAAAATAATGCTGCCCCACCATTATTGTCAGTTGCATTCATCATATCATTCTATTATAACGTTTATGTAACCAGTTTAGTCTCATTGAGATTCAAAAAAAGCGTTTTCAAGAGACCTGCATGGCCAATATGGACAGCAGTACAAAGTTACAACATAACCTTATCAACTCAGCCTTCTTACCAAGGAATTCAGCAAGAATCGAATAAGACTTTCCATCAACACTGGAGCTTTATATCCCAGCCTTTAGCAGTGACACTGTATCATTATTAACTGTCATTGTAACTTCTTGCATACTCATTATGCATGTTATATCTGATCGGAGAGCAGCAGCAGCAGCAGATCTGTCATCTCTCAAAAAAGCACCTCATCAAATTGACTTCAAACACTTTCATTCATCTCCTATCGCCTTACATGAGATCTTATGACAACTCCTTCCACTTTCTCTTTTCCAAGTGCCTCCGCCGGCTCGACCGCACATTACCATCACAATACACACACACACACCCCCTTGTAAGTGGTCTTTTTTTCAAGCAATACACACGAGTCAACTTGCATCCCACTGTCACGAATAGACAGGGGGGAAAAGATGAAGTGTGGTAGTGTATGGAGTATGGAATGAGCAGATAAATTCAGTGCGCTTACCGTTGTTGCCGGTCAAGTTCCCCCAGTCGAGCAGGGAGCTGTTGAAGGCGGGCATGGAGCCGTTGTAGAACAGATCGGTGCCATTGGAAGGGTTACGGATGGTGTCGGTAAACAGGTTCATCTGCAGCAGGGTCTTCAGTAGATAGCGCAGCATCTTGGCCACGCAGAGAGAGAGAGAGAGAGACCAATGCACTCTCCCAACTAAACACTCACAGTCACTCGCTCTCAATTCAATCTGTCCTTTTTTATTCAAAAGATGAATCTCCTTTGCCTTCCTTGCTATAGGTGAGAAACAAATTCAATAAATTTCTTTTGGATCCCACATTGATTCAAATATTTCCAAAAAAAAAATGGTATTCAATTGGAATAAAATATGGTGAAAAAGTTCTGAAAAGGTAAAAAATCAAGTTGAGTTGAGGAGTTCAGACTTGGTTTGGTGGAGGGAGGGGGGTGGGGGGGTTGTGTTGAGGTGGGGTGGTGGGGGGGCCCCTTTCAGTTCCTTCCCAGCAGCATCGGATTGTTCCTTCCTTTTCCTTGTTCCTTTTGTTCTGGAGAGATCACATAACTTCACACTCCGTCTGCTGCCACACACACAAAAAAACCACCAACTGCCTTTTCGTCCGGTGTGAAAGAATCCAGCAAATGTGATGATGACCCCTTTGGATTCGCTGCTCTCCCTCTCTCTCTCTCTATCTCCAACCCCTCCCTCTAGCTCCTCCTGTGTCCCTCCCTCTCCATCTCTCTCTCTCCATCTCTCTCTCTCTGTGTGATGGGGTCCCGGGGGTCCGGAGTAGAGAGAGAGAGAGAGAGAGAGCAGGTGCTGTTGGCAATAAATGTTTAATTATTAGATTAATAATCATCCCAGGAGGCTCTGAATCGGGGCAGTGGAGCAAAGGGCTAGAATAGACTTACTGTCACTGTATTGCCCATAAACCACCGACACACACACACACACACACACACACACACACACACACATATAGACGTCTGCATACAGTATGTGCAAAACTCCCGCTGTGTCATTTGACGCTGTGTTGGTTTTCCTATTGTTACACTTTCTGGAAGCACATTGCACGTGTTTTCTCTTCAAAGAAGGGTTCAACATATTCATTTGTCAGCCTCACCAACTGGAGTTTTTGCATCAAAGAGAACCAGTCGCATGCGCATAGTGCATGTGTGTGCAGTTTTGTGCATGCTGCAAAAGAATATAAACATTGCATCCTTTCACAGCAAAAACACTTTTTATGTAATGCCCAAAAATGTATATTTAATGTATTGTAATACCCGTATCATGACATGAGTTTAAAAAAACTCAAGCTAAGCATATATTATTCATTTTGAATATGGAAAATAACAGAAAGACATACAGCATAGCAGTAGCTCTGCATTAAATATTCATTTGCTGAAGTTGGAGATGTTCTTGTTCAGTTAGTTGTTTCTCACCATCACTTGTTTTACTGCCATGACTGCTGTGCTGCTGTGTAATGTTTCAGTTGTTTTACCATCCTTCTATATATGCAGGAGATTGCAGGTGTTTGTGCGCCTGTGTTTGTGAATGTGCATATGGTTTTAACAAAAGTGTCCTCCCGCATGCCTTCAATCATGCTAAAGCATTTAATAGGCCTCATGCATATAGTCTACATATCATCATTGACATGCGTGTGCGATGGTCGCAGTATGGTCCCATGTGGCGGCCGGGACGCCCCGCTGGCAGCCACAGTGTGACTCCTATTAACCATGCCCGTCCCCCCATCAGGGCCCTGTCCTCCCGCCTCATCACCGGGACAATGGGAGCCATCCCAGAGACAAAGTTGCCGTGACGACCCCTGTCCCGTGCACTATTCCTGTGGTCTTTTCTCCCCACCTCATTGAAGAAGGTTTTCCATTCATGGGGTATTGGTGCCAGCTATCCACACATACGGTATTAATGGACGTAGAATATGGGCATGGTACGGATGAGGGCAAGTTGTTTCAGATCAATATAGCCACTGACAGATGTGTCTGGGAGTCAAGTTATTTTGTAGGTCAGTTGTAACCATTCCTCATGAGCTACTTTTCCACCAAAAGTTTTATTTTCAGGTACTCCTCTCAGAGGAACTAAAAATGTCCCCATGGCCTATTGTTGTCTGTGTTTCCCCCATGGCCTGTCCAGGGAAGGTTATGCAAATTAAGTAGATGACAAATGGAAAAGCAGTTAATGTAACTGCATCACACACATGTCATTTTATGATACATTTCATTAATGTTGAGTTATATAAACGCTCGTGGGAGGTTTTATTTTGAAAGACACACCAGAATGAAGTGAATGTTGTTGCTGGTATGATGTCAATTGGCCTCATCATAGACTCTGTTAACCATAGTGTCAGAGCTATACCAACCACCACTTTCATAGGCTTTTTCTAAGAACTCCCTGCTCTTAGCTGAAAAACAGTATTTGTTAGATTAACTTAACACAGTTATGTCAACAATTTCCACTAAACTGAGTTGTTTTAGATATAATTCAATATTATTATTAAAATAGGAATGACTCAATTGTGTGCAACCAAGTACATTCAACACAATATTGTTTATGTGTATTAATGCCTTTTATTATAATATTGTGTAGTTTACAATAATGAGTGTTTTTTGTTGGCGAGTTCCTGGAATTATTTTCAAAATCCAAAACAGGGCTTGTCCATGTGCTAGCCAAAACTTCCGGTCTCTTTTTTAGAATGGAAAAGTCGCTCTGGATGTGATTTCAAATTTGTCAGTGTGAGAAAATGAGCATATTTCTATCTCTGTACAAAACAGAATGGCTACAGCACTTAAAGCGCTCTATACTTGTGTCAGTCTGTAGTGACTGAGTGCTCAGCAATGCCTCAATCGATCTCCTCAAGTGTTACACCTCCACTAAGCCGCCATGTCTCCAGCAAGGTGATGAACCAGCTTCACGATCCCCATGTATGGCCCAGGTTGCATTGTGGGTAGTCTTTATATGTACTACAGGTTAAACACAAGTAAACACAATACACTGAATAAACTTTTGGGTTGTTCTTGTAAAACCAAGCCGTCAACCTGCAACTCAGTTCACCATCTGCTGTGTCTTCGTAATGCAGAAAGCCTGTAGGCTACTGTTCTACAAATGAGCCAGCATTTATATCACTGGGAATTTTCCACAGCACTGGCGACAATATGTTTCGAAACAGAGAAGACTGCAAATCATAACCTGCACAGGGTGATAATATTGTCGCAATTATGTTCAACACCAAATTGCCTTTTTTTATTCCTGTCATAAACTAGCGGTAATGAGGCTGCGCTGAAGTGCCACTACAGAGAAATGTGTGTGTGATTGCATGCCTCCCTGGTTCAGCCACTGATAATACTTCTCACGAATGACTGGCTGAATACCAAGTCTGTCTGTGTAAACATGGTGCATTTGAAAAATAACTGTATTTTACCAAGAGTAAAAAACAATTAAGCTTTTATGGCTTCTTTGTCTGATCAAGTATTCTCTCTCTGAAGTTGTTTGAACAGTCATATGTTCTTTTATCCACGGGCAAAGCTATAAAATAATCATAATAATGAATAATCAAAATGTTCTCAGTAGCTTAAGTATAGGTATGTTGCAGTATAACAGTCAGATAGCATGCATCACATTAACAACTGAAGTATGATTGATTTGAAGGACACTTTTTTTCCACTGTTGAATTTTCATTTCGTTTAATTGAAATAGTAATTGAGCTAACTGAGCGTGACCATAGTTTAGAACAGCGGGTAGCGTGATGACCTTTTGTTTTGTCTGAGGGGGCTTTTGTCACTGACGCGAGGACCTCTGTATGAAGCGTTTAACCACATTTCATGCAAATCCATCAAACAGAGGGATGAATGGTATATGGTGGCACACTGAGTGTTTGGCCTTTTCATACTAATGCTAATAAAGGGATGGATGCAGATGGGTCATTAACGTCAACATCCTGTAGGGAGGAGGTCTTTATGTAGCTTTGACAGTCATTACCAGATCAAATCCCTTAAAGTAAGCGGAATGGTTCTTCTAGCTAACTTCCTGTCAGTTACTGCAGTTAGCAGTCCCCTCGCTCGTCCCTACGTCCCCACATTAATGCACTGCGATCTTCAAGCAGCGAGTTATCTAGCATCATCTCAGATCCATAAGTGTGATAAAACATGATAAATACCATCAAAACAGACATTGGGAAGGATTTTTACCTGCTCCGCCATTGTAGGCGCATAAACATTCACCCATGTGTCGCTCTGGCGTGCACCGGCAGTGAGACCTTGAGTGAGACGGGTTTCGGTTTGTAGCGCTCTCTCTTGTGATTGGATATTCATTTTGGGATCCTCCGAAAAGTTTATTTGCCGATTACATGCAGAGCAGCTGACTGAGAGATTGGCTTTATGAAACGTGCACATTATGTAAGTGATGACTGTATGAATAAAGAGCGATTTAACACTTATATTAACATAAATAAACCGCTTACTTCACCTTTAAGCAGGATACCCACACTGGTCTTACACAACACATGAAGAAAGAACTGAAAATCTTGTAGTGTGATGCCTTGAATTAAAGTAGCTACAAGGAACTTTTACATATTTTATGAAACAGTCTCATTTTTCCTCTGATGATCATCAATTACAATTAACAGCAAACGAGACCCTCGGTGCAAAGAATGCTATTTTTATATAGTTTATTTTAATGCGATTATCCGGGTACGTGCAACCAGGAACAACAGCTGGCATCATGAAAACACTACCACTTTTGCCCAAAGGGGGCGCAAGAATTAACACAAACTAGAAGTTCCTCATAGCCACTCGAATACTTGAACTCATTTTACCTCACATTTACACCTGGATGAATAAAAAAACAGACCAAACAACAAAAAGAACAAGTGTATTCTATAATTAACCGGACTATACTTTCTTTTCCCAACGGACCGTCCTTTGGGTCAATTCATTTCAACATCCAGAGCTGAAACACTGACCAACACCATGCTGTATAAAGAGACAGGCGAAAGACAGTTTTGAGAGCAGTGCACAATTGATCTCTCTTCCCCCACTTCCATTCCCCACAGTCCTTCTGATGATGAGTCTCTAAATGAGACTCTAAGACCCTGTTTCCACCTGGCATTAATATGTGGTTTTTAGGATCCGATCGCGCTAACTACAGGTGGAAACATGCTCAATGCGCATTGAATGCGCATTGAAATTATCCACATTCGGAGGTGGTTTGAGACCACTTATCCACATACCCATTAACAGTGGAAACGCGTATGCGCATCTCATACACATTAGGCCCTGCCCACTCAACTGCGGCGAGTGACTGGGCGGAAACGCGTACTCATTCACGCGACAATTCACGTCATAAAAGCGCACCGTTGCAGGTAAACAACAGAAAACAGAAAACATTGAAGATGTACGAGCTGATTTCCATACAGCGCGGGGAATTCGGATCCGGATCGCAAACGCGCATAGAAGACACATTGTTAAGGCCAGGTGTGAACAAGCATATTACATTTACATATAACGATCGGATTCCTCAGAACCACATATTAATGCCAGGTGGAAACAGGGTCTAACAGCACAAATATATTGACAGAATGATGCAGGAAGAAGCAGTGGAGTTTGTTTTTTCTTTTTGTGTTAGTTGTCTAATTGAAAAAATGTTTCGATTGTTGGAAGCACTATGGCTTCTGGATATACATTTGGTTGATAGCATCTGCATTCATTTTTCTGAGAACAGTTTTATAGTGCATTAATACATTATGTGTACACATACATGAATCTATACTATCTTGGTAGTTGTATAGTTGTCAGCAATAGCTTTCTGAAAACAACTGGACATGTGTGCTGTTTCAACTGGCAGACCAACATTACTGATCATTTATGGAGACACATTTTAATAACAGCAATGGGTGCATACTTAATATTTCACACAGCACACAGAGACATTAATACTCTATTATATGTATAAAAATGCTTAAACTTTTTGAAACTGCATATTAAATGAAGACGTACCATATCATGCTAAATGCAAAAGACATGTTGAGACATTCATTCAATTTTAATTAGAACCTCAATGAAATATAACTCCCTAGCCCTTGCATTTTACATGAATTTTACCAACTTCCGTAAGAACTTTTTTTTTTTTTTTACTAAAATACTACAAACATGTCAATGCATTGGGCCTATTTTCTACTAATTGTGAAACTAGATTCAGTATGTGTGCTTGTTCTTCTGCCTGAGGAGTACCTTGTTCAGGAGAAACCATCACAAGAAGGTATTGCAGTCCTGATTCTAAATGCATTGGCTTAGGTTTCGTCTCAACATGGGGGGGGGGGCTGCATGTTAGAAAGTGAAGTGGACTGGGCTAAACATATGGGAGCTCAGCAATGTTAACATTGTATGGTCCACGTCCACTGCAGGGGTTTCTGAAATCCTTTGGAAATATATAGTTACAGGTAAGAAGGACACATAGTAAATGCCCCTTTTGGGAAGGTGAGGGGGTGGGGGGTTGTCTTTTTTATTTCTTTTGAGGGGGGACACATTTTCCTCTTCTAAATATTGAGGGGGGACATATCCCCTGCAGAAATCTAAGGCTATGTCTGAACATATTGTCTTAAGAAAACTCTGGCCTCATTGCAGCTACTCAATGTCAGGTCGGCTGCTTTTGCCTGTCAGCACAATGACAAGGTGCGACTGTGCTATTCCCCCTGGATGAGTTTCAAACCGGATGAAGTGTGGTTAACATCTGACTTGTCCTGAGCAGCGAGACGTGATTCTTGCCAGCAGCGAGCCCTCAGAAAGGTAGCAATGTGCCACTATAGACGCCACACGACAACCACGGTCCAACATCTGTTCCTGGGTCTGGTCATGTGCACGTCTGGGGGTCTGCTGCTGCAGTTTGCCCCCCCTCCCCATGGGACCCTCTGAGCGGGGGCAAAGACAGCCGGATGCATCCCCCCTAACCCCTCTCTCCCAGCTGGATAGTGAAGGGCTTAAGGCAGGCAAGCAGCCAGATCCAGCATACCCAATCCAGGCTGCAGATATGCAGCCTGGGTTGGGTACGCCCCCACCCTCTGTCTAACACATCTGATACACTGTCACTGAGGGCTGTTGTTTACTTGGCAGTAAATATCATGTGCCATCAACCTGGACCATGCGAGCAGTTGGCAGGGTCCCATCATTAGAGCTCGGTGCTCACTACTGCCCATATGCCATGCACCGTAATTGGTGACGCTGTCCTATACATTTAGTCTGCGGGCCAAAAGAACAGGCCTCCTGAGCAAAATGTCCAGTGTGTTCCCCTCATGGGGTGCTGTGTCCAATCATGCCGTCTCACAAACCGTCTCCCTGGGAAAACGCTGTGAACAATTTCCGCCATTTCCTTCAATTACCTCATAACTTCAAAGCCCAACTTCAAAGGTGTTTTGTCTGGCCGTTATTATAGGCTGAAAATCTCTACAACTGTGTCTCCTTTCAGAGCGAGAGGAAAGCCGGTGTGTCATCTACGTACATATATTTCTTCTCATCAACAGTCAACAGTGCAGCAGTAACTCCAGTGTAACTGGGAGTGACAGAGCCAATATGCTTTAGTCAGGGGATTATCCCATCTCCAGGGGCCTTGGTTACACATAGGGGCCAAGTTAAACAAAGCAGTAGCCGCGCCCCACACAGTCCCTGCTATCTAAACCCTGAACAAACTCTGGGTAATTGCACAACAAAAGCACAATTAGCCACGACCCCACGGACATTAAGCTGGGAAAAGACAGACCTGTCATTTATCCTATCATTTACATCTCATGAATTCCCCTCCACACACACAAATATATTTCATATCAATTTCACTCCATTCGTAATTTCATACTATTTTATTTTCAGATGAATGCAGATGGATGCAAAGTACTCATTTAAATATGCATTAGTAGTACGAGCGGCACCACCTCCGCACATAGAAGGTGGTAATTTTCCGTAAGCCCCTGGACCATGTCTGCTCCCTCGAGTGAAACCCCTCCCGTCCTATGGCGCAGCGTTACAATTTTCAAGTGCTTCTTGGAGACTGACCCCGTGCCCCCTTGCTGCAGCCAGACATTGATGTGACTTGCCTGGGGAAAAAAAAAGACCTTCCGCCTTTTCAATGAGATTGGTTCACATTCTCACAATCAGTGCGCGTGGACCTTCCAAACACTGGCACTCATTCCAATCAGCCTCAGAGAGAGAGAAAATATTGCGGCGCTAAGAGCTAAGAGGTCTGCGTCATATTGATTGGGGATGAGTTATACTTCAGCCTCAGAACTTGAAGGAGGAGAAAAACTTTTTGAGCCTGATTGCTTTCCCACAGCGCTGTGCGACAGCCATCTTCCAAGAGGCCACACATTCCTGGAGAAAATCAATGGCAAGCGCCAGTAGCTTGATACGTGCTTTACACCAGGACTCACCTGAAGAGATTTAACAACCTTTGATGTCATTCACTACAACATGTTTTTGATTAATCCGAAATGTCAAACATATTTTTGTTTCACCCATTAACAGCCATTAAAATAGTAGAATACAAAGGTAATCAAAATAATTCCTAATTCCTAATAATTAACATTCAGAAAAGTTGGAAATTATTGATGTCCTCCTTATTTTTTTTATTCGTTCCCTTGCTCATCTTTGTAAGGTTTTCTTTACAACATTATGCAAATGCTGCAATTGGCTTGATACATACAATATTGTGAGGGGAGGGGTGGTTGGGCACCAGTGTTCCAGTTACCATTCATCTTATGAGTAAGAAAAGAATCAAGCTAAAAATACATTTGACAGTGGTGCAAATATTAGATGCTAAAGTTTTCTATGGTTTAACGTAGGGATGACCCAAAATGGCCGAAGATTCGATTAAAGGAGCCAGATTCAACTCACATTCTAACAGTTTAATAGCAGCAAAATGGTTATGATACAAGGATCATTCTATTCCAGCTATATGACGGTGCCAAATTTTACATCAAATTGCTTATTTTCTCCCAATAAATCATGATACATTGCCTATTGTGAGTTTTTAATCAATCTCCTTAATGTTTGTGAATAAATCACCATTGTAGTCACAATAGAATAAATGTGTATGCCTAGTCAAGAAGACAAACTTTTTCAGCGCCTTTGTCTGATGTGGAAAAAATGGAAACCAATGTCGCAAATGAGAATATGGATCAAGAGAAAAAAACATAATTTGACTTTTAGTCGACTAAAGGCAAGATCACCAATCAGATTCAACTATGTAAATTCTTAGTCAGCAACATCCCAATAGTTTAATGATTTCAGCCTATTCTATCCTGAGGGGTTGAAGAGCATTTCTGCAAGTTAGACAAAACATTCAGGCACACTAGAGATGGAAAACCTTTGTACTTCTACAAGCATAGCCACTGAGCTGTGTCTTGCCTGAAATGCCCCCAAGGCTTCTAAAACAACTGCATCACGCGCCGGCAGCCAGCACCCCGCCTCTTCTCTAAGTGCCAGTGCAGGCCGGCCAGCTGGGGCCCCCCCTCCATCTTCTCCCTGTCTGTGATGCTGATGAGCCAAGCCCTGTAACAGGTAGGCTCCCCAGGTGCAGGGACCTCCTCCCAGCCCGCTAAGCTATTGCTCCTCAGCTCGGCAAAGCTGAGCTTAATTAGCCAAAGGGGGTGGGCCGCTATTGGCCAATAATGAGCCAACGTGAGGGTAATGTCAAAGCATGAAAGGATATGGAAGTGGGGGTCCGAGGGCCTTTTTTTTTTGGAATTATGGATTGTAACCATCTGGCCATGCAGTAGGGAGTGGGTAGAAGAGGATGATGTCCTGATGGATGACTTTAACAAAGACGTGGTGAGAGAGAGAGGGGGCGTGTCCGAGATCACAAGCTGAATTATAGCAAGCGTGACTGGGCTATTGTGTGGCGTGATGGGTTGCTTATTCACAGCTGGGGCAGGCCAAATTGTTCTTTTATATTCTTTTATTCTGCTTTATCGGAGCCAGAGGGGCTCACAAAATGATTAACAGACAACACAAATGAGGCGGACCCATTGTCAACCTTTCCCTCTCAATTTAGTCCAAACCCATCCATTTATTTTCAACGACTGTCTCATGCAAATGTGTAGAGGCTTGCTTGGTTGATTGTGCCATCGCTGGTGGTCAGACCCCAGAAAATTAGGTTGGGACAACACAGCGGGTGCAGCGTGTTTGTCAAAATAAAATGAATAGGTTTAGTGCTGCTTCTGTCAGGATTCAAAACTTCACAACATAGTTCATGTCTGCGAGAAACTCTTTTGCATAAGATGAGTTTTGCCTCTTAAGTTCACAAAACTCTTCCAGCTAATTCAGTTGTTTCGGAAGAGAACTTACAACTTAGTCTTTCTTCACATCCAAAGACATCTCAGACAATACTTTGACATATGCCCATATGTACGAAGAACAACAAGGCTCATGCAACCAGCCAAGTCGCCCAGCACATACCATCCTCATCAACCCCCCCTCCTCTGTTATGCTTCTTCCATCTGGTGTCCATTTTGCAGCCCACCTTCTCCTGGCCCTCCGGGATGGGTCGGAAGCAGGGGAACCCAGGGCCATGCAGCTTAACAAAATCTCTCAAAGGGCACCAGTCCCCCCCTCTGCCACTCCATAAACCCCAACTAGATGGAGTTTTCATGGCAATTAGGACCGAGAGATGAGTGGCTCTTTTCCAGGCACCCACTGGCCTTCTCTGTCACTGGTACCAACGTTAGTCTTACATCTTTCACACTGAAGCCATTAGCACGGCCAGGCATGCTGGCAGGACTAATTGTCGGCTCCCCTCTTCAGGAAATGACAGTGGCTCTATAATGGTCATGCCGTCATTTTAGAGGCTCCTGAGATCAGAGACAGGTCAGTTTACAATGTCTGGAGGTGTTCCTAGTTCTCTTTTTACTGAACTGAAGTTTCAGACGCTGTTACAGGGTGTTGGTGCCACTCAACTTTGTCAATACTTTGATCTTGTCTAGTGTTTTGACTAGTTTGATTTCCGGACAATAATGAGTTTCTGTCATCGTTGAACAAGCACACCTACAGTTCAGTTTCAACCATTGAGGGACAATTTTATGTAGAGCTTTTGATATTCTCAAATGCATTTATACCCAAGGTGTATAGTGTGTTATTTATGTTGCCCCCAACGAGTCATTACTAGAATACTGTCGGATTTTTCTACACCAGTTTGTCAACACTACCATATTGAGAAATACAGAGAGAGTTTTGTGGAGCTGATAGGCTTCATCAACCTTGTGACAACTCGTTTGGTGATGGCTTGAAAGTAACCGACACTCATTTATATGAAAACGTTACGCACTATAGCTTTAAGAAACTGGACATTACATATATACATTGCTGATCAATCTTTGTATGTTTTCAAATAAATTCTGTTTATTCGGACATATCATTCTATAGCAATGTAGTAGGGACATGCATACCACCATTCAGACCGACTTCAGCCAGTGAAAATTGCAGCCTGCTAATTTATTCAAATGAAGTCAGTCGGACAGAGCAGTAAGGTTGCAGACACAGAGGGATCTCATTTCAAAAAAATCTCAACTTCTGCAGCTGCAATGCGTTGTCAACCAGTCAGTTGCTGCAGTAGCCAATCAAATAAATGCAAGCACACAAAGTGTTTCTAATATTTACTGTGCAATCAATCACAGGTCTGTTACTCAGACTGGACTTCCTAGACTATAGTTCACATCTCAACAGTATGTAAAGCCACTACATCAAGCCACTACGTCACTACCAACACATCACCTTTGCTGATAAATCAGGCCTGTTTTCAGCAATGTCGTCATATCGGTGTAAGTAGCAGAATGACAGAATGATTTTTGGTTTATTGAAGAGCTGTGCAAGACCCGAGAACATGTTGAATAAGCCTGTCAAAGAAGGTGATGTAGCAAAATATATAAATCACATTCTTCTTTGTATGACTTCCGAGAGTCTAAATCACAAGACATTCTGATTTGATCCCATGTTTAAGAAACACGCTACAGGTATTTGCATGTATTAAAATACAAAGAGATTCAGATTTGGTCTCTTTGGAGATGACCCCCCCAACACACACACACACACACACACACACACACACACACACACACACACACACACACACACACACACACACACACACACACACACACACACACACACACACACACACACACACACACACACACACACACACACACACACACACACACACACAAACACCCAGACCCTTCCCCACTTCCATCTCTCTCCGGCACAATGCACAGCACATCATCTAATTAAGTCACTGAGCGTTTCATTGAGATCATTAGGAGAGTCTTGTTAAGATTTGATGCTTGATCGGCGCTGTAGCTATAGCCTGGTGGTATCACCCTCCTCACATAATCAAAAATAATATTGCAGATATTTGCTGTATGTGGCACTGTTCATCAGGCTCTCGTAGAACAATAAGTATTTGTGAATTTACAAAAGTGGTGTGGTCAAATTATTTTGTTCATCAGACAGTGCTGTTCAATTCAATTCAAAATTACTTTTTATTCCATTGATCAGCCTTTTCAACAGAGCAGGACAATGCCAGCAACGTCACAAACATTACTGTAGGAGTATTCATCAAATCACAGCTGGTTCTGCCCAAACAGACTCAAACCCACATGATGCTTGGCATGACTCATCAGTGAGACTCACACATTACAGGATTTGTTTTTGACAGGAAATTATCCAATTATTTTTATTGTAGCCCACTGTCTTGATGATTCTGTCAGCATCTGGCTGAGGCGTACTTCATCAGTCCAGTACCAAAACGCTTACTGGGGCATGGTATCAACCCATTGATGTTCAAAATGCTGCACACATTGCAAGTCCAGAATGCAGCAGCAAGACTGTTGACTGGGTCAAAAAAGTGGGAACACATCACACCCGTTCTTGCTTCCCTTCACTGGCTGCCTGTACAACATAGGATCATTTTCAAGACAGTTCTCATGATTTTCAAAGCCCTCAATGGTCAGGCCCCATCTTATATAGCGGATCTTGTACACCCCCACTCAGCCCCTAGGACCCTAAGATCCTCCAATAAGGGTCTTCTCCACATCCCCCGATCCAGACTAAAACAAAAAGGTGACCGGGCCTTTGCGGTAGCTGCCCCACGCTTGTGGAACCAACTGCCACCTGACATACGTGATGCCCCCTCCATTACTGCCTTTAAATCAAGGCTCAAAACCCATCTGTACACCCTGGCTTTCCCTCCCCATTAGCTATCTGACTTCTACACTACTATATATGTTTGTGTGTGGAAGTCCGGGTTATATGTATTTTGTATTTTTATCTTTATTTTTTCTATTGTTGTTGTTGTTATTTTACCTTCATGTTGGCCTACTGAATGCACTATGTACAGCACTTTGGTCAGTGAAAACTGTTATAAATGTGCTTTTATAAATAAATTTTACTTACTTACTTACTAAGTCATTTAATTCTTACTGATGAATAATTTAATCCATCTGATATTTCAAAAAATGGTTATACCTCTTTGTTCGGACTGTTAATGACCAAACTCTCTTTATAAAATCAAATGTTGAATTCTTACATTCATAACTTGACCGATTCCAGTATCAGTAAGCAAACTTTTGTTGTATAATTCAAATGCACTTTGAAAAAAACGATGTAGGGGAGAACGGGGTAATTTGTCACACGGGTTGGTTGACACAATCGTTATATCTCGGAACCAGAAGGCGCTGTCTGTGATATTTTGGTATGTAAATATCCAGAATTGGGATCAGAGGTCACGTACATAGTCTTCCTTGGAGTTAGACTGCTGAATTTGAGGTGAGACGACTGTTTGGCTGTATCCCATTACAGAGACTGCCTCCTTGGTAGGAGGCGGTCTCGCGGTCTATGAAGGCTATAGCCTATGAAGGCCGATTCGAAGGCCGAACCAGGGCTGAACGAGCGTTGTTAAACGGGACGGTCTCCGCAGGTCTCCGTTTACGAGTATTTCCGGTTTGCGTAACAAGCCATTACCTTGCATGACTCGCCGCTCCTGTGCTGCCTAGCAACCCTGATAGCTGCCAATGGAGACAGCCTTGTCAACAGAGGAAAAAAGAAAAAGAAGTTGCCTACCAGACGAAAAGAAAAAAAAGTACAAGAAAAAAAGAAAGGAAGATAAAAGTTAAGAAGATGGAGCAACACGTTGCTGTTTTGTTATTTTTTATTTTATTGTATGCCATCTCTGAAAAAAACGCAATGAATCATGGGATATGTTGGGCTGCGAAGGATACATCTGATGCAGCCTTCAAAACCGTGAAATGAAGGCTGCATTTCTCGGCCGCATATGAGGAGCCTTGCAAGGAGCCTTGCAAATGGAACAACCTTTGCGCGCCGCTATGACGCAATCGGTCTTCACATGCAGCCTTCCTAGACCACAACCCCTGAATCGAGATACAGCCTTTGTGTTTTTCATGTCAAATTGAAAATATTTAGCTCCTCTGTATTTTTCTTCTAGGCTTTTACACAATGGGTTTATAACAAAACACTTGTTACCCATACAAAGTGTGAAGGGTAAACTATAGTTTAGATTGTGGTTAGAAAGCTAATTAGTTGTCAGATGGCCTATTTGTCAACTTGACAATGCAATTAAACTTTCAAATTTAGTTCTACTTTCTTGCCTTCTTTCTAAGATTATTTCCATTAAGATAACATTGTGACAAACAACCCCATAGTGTTTGACAACAGACCCCTTGATGGGTATCTTTGTGTAAGGGTGTCTTTGATGATTAATTTCTTCTTTATTACAATAAGATAGAAAAAGTGAGGGGTACACATTTCAAGCCAACACCTTAAGCTTCAATTTAAAGTAGGAATGACTATTGAAAGATGTTTAGGTGATAAGCAATTCCCACTAGAGTAAAAAGTGTGCCTACTTACCCCGTTCTCCCCTACTTAATGCATGAACTATATAAGTTCTAGCTCAAGGCTTCTGCACTGCATCTTAACTCTGTGAAAAGTTAAACAACCTCATAAAACTCACATCTCTCTATCTTTATTTTCTTCTTTGTGATTGTATTTATGCAAATTATGTAATAAACAAAGGATAATGGCTTTTTACATAACCAGAATGTTTCATTATAAGCGGACAGTATAAGTCCCCTTAATACTTATCACCCTAGTCAGATGTAAGAAACTATGATAACAAAAGTAAAAGAGCTTGAACCTTATACCAATGAGTAGGTTATCAACTTAAACTGTTTACAATATACTTGCATCACCCCATTTGTTCATATACAGAAAGCTTGTGTGTTTGTCTACCCAACGCTGTGAGTGATTACTGTTCATTGGAAGGGGCAGCCCTTTAATTAGTCTGGGGTCTCCGGGGAGCCATTACCACGGGGGAATCTTGCCCCTCTTTATTAGCCCATTTTAATATTGACTGAGAAACAGATACACCGGGTGGGGCAATTTGGTTTTCCTCAGACGGGACACCGGCTCATGTGAATATGCATGCTGCGATGGGGGCTGTTTGGGGGGCGGGGGGGGGGGGTGACAAAGGTGATGGACGACCCGGGTCAGGCATCATCTGGGGTCCCTCACACCACAACAAAAAAGGTTGGTGAGTTCCATAGGACTTAACAAAGAGACTGTGGAAATGAGCAAATGAGAGACAATTCTGATGAAAGGGCGGTAAAGGGTTAGGAATGTCTGTAAGAATTCCTGTGTATCACTCAGTACCTTTACATGCAGAGTTAAGTTGAGCTACTGTTATAGCTCGACTAGGCCATTTCATCAAACTTCTGTCCTTGTCCCAATATACAAGGTTCGATTTATTGACCTGAAGTATGTCCAACCCCACTACGATAGGTGGCGATATGTGAAGTTTTACCGCTTTCAGCTTGTAAGTATTGGGCCTTTTTCCAGTCTACATAACGTGTTAGTTAAGTGTGGCTAATGGTTAGCACGCAGCTAACGGTTAGCAGCTAACTAGTAAGCGAGCGCCAGACTGGTACCATGTTGAGCAGTGTGATAGTTCGACTTAACTCAAGACATTGAATTTAATACAATTTTAGTCAGACTAACGCAATAAAAAAAAAATTCCAACGTCATGTAAACGTATTGACTCATGGGCACAAAATAAACACTAGAATGAGTGAGCAATAGAGGAGTTGCTCTTAACAAGGTTAGGTTGAATATAGGTAGGGTGAATGGCTGCCAACATTGACGTTTGAATTAGGGGTTGAATCTCAGCACGCCTCCCAGATACAGCAAACTCTTATCCATGAATATATTTTAGAATAAACTGTGGTGGTCCAAAATGAATTCAGCCCCATCAAAGTCACCCGCCTTTTTTTTCCTATCTTTTCTTTTTTTTACCAAAGTTACAGGAGGGTGAACCCATCGAAGTGCAGACACTAATTCCTACCAAGGACAGACTTGATCTCTTCCAATTTCGTCCCTACACCTCTTTGAAAGCTACTTTAATTAAAAGTTAGAGTGAGAGAAAAAAAACACATTTCAGTCCACATCTCTTTCTGTCTCTTACTTTCCTTTCCTCTACTATCTTTCTCTCTCTCTCTCTCTCTCTCTCTCTCTCTCTCTCTCTCTGTCCTTGAGTCAATTTTCATATGTCTAGCATTTTTTCCCTGACTCAGCGGCTCGATTCGAATGATGTCAAATCAAGAGGCGCATCGCAGTGGCTGACTAATTAGCAGCCTCCGAAGCATTGCATTCTAGATATCCAGTTTTGGGAATAGAGAGATTAAGGAATTGAGGGACATATGTTGTCAAGCACCGACCTTGGAGAGAGACCCGAGAAACATCCTTAACTGCTCAAGTGGCTTCGGCGGTGTATCAAGGCTTCCAGAAAAAAACGCCCGAAATGCAATTACAGCAGGGGATTATGGGCCGTCGCTACACACTAGGGTAAACTCAAATTGGCCACAGTGTGTGTTTAAGTGCATGTTTTATTTTTTTTACTCTTTCTTTTGTGCGTGTGGAAGTGGGAAGGGGTTGTTATTGGCAGCTGATCCTCTTTTTGATCATAGCATCCTGTTTGGGGCTGAGCAGCCTGGTAAACAAGGCATATGTACACAGACCGCCACATCCTGCCTCGAGTGACGACAGTCAGGGATTTTATGATGTTCATGAGATGTGACATCAAACTGTTTTCTTACAGCAAGAGTGGAAGTATTGTGGCACAATACTCGCACACTCTTATTAAAGGTCCCTTCAGAGCAAAAACAAAGGGCTTAAAAGGATATACATTTATTTTCACCTTATTGGTGACATGGCTGAGTCTACAGTCTCAAAAACGTAGACATGGTAGAATAATGCATTATTATAATTGAGAAACAAATGTGAATAAGAAAATATGTGGTTTAAAGCTATGTTGCGTAACTTCTGTTGCCTCCATGAGGAAATATGAGGAATTAGAACAATACTGTCAGTGCATCTACATGAGGTAAGCCTTCAGTTAATCTTACAGGATGTTATACCTTCTATACGTTCAGGTGTTTTTCTTAGCAGTGCAATCAACCACTGAAATATTTTGTGGGTGCATCTTGAGCTCCTGCGCAAGTGTCAGGGGGCGACGCTAGTTTGTTAACGCTGCCATACTTATTCAGGGCACTTTTGGACTGTGGGGGCACAGGGACAAGGGCTCATGCCCCCCCCCCCCCCCTAGGTTCTATCTACAGTATGCATGTGTCGGCCTGAATGACCAAATGAACTCCTGACGTATAAAACAATATTATACTGTATAACTAACTCGCTTCATATCGCTTTGATTATTTTATTTAATTAGTAATTTCCCTTCAACTTGACAAACATGTGAGCTAAACAGGACTTTGAGCCGTCACATTACAAAGGTGTAGTCTGTCCTTCTCCTCTCCTCCCTTCAGCCACAGAGGGTCTCATGTGTGGCTGAGCTTGAGTGGCATTAGTGCTCCATGGTAATCAAAGGCACAGGATAGAGAGGGATGGAAGAGGGGGATATAAAGGGACGCGGTTGGGCGCCAGAGCAGCCCCCTCTGCACCCAGCGCCTTTTAATTAGGCTCACAGCAGGGGGCACCGACACTGAGACACACACACACGCCGCTCATCACTCACACACACAGACGCATACACACGCTCATATAAACTGACAACCACATAGCCTTTTTCTGTCTGAGTCTGTGTCATCTCCATTTTCAGTGAAATACGGGGGGTTTGGATGTCCTGCAGTTGTCAGGGGAGCAAATATAGGTTAGTCCTCTGATGTTCCTTTTTTCTTTCCGCCACGTAATCCTACTATGTCATGGGCTTTTTGTCCAACAAAGGGATTACGTGCGTCATAAATGTTCAGGGGAATCAATGTATAACTTCTAACCGCCTCCGGATCTAATATCTGCTTCCATAATGTGTGAACTAAAAGTGGAGACGTGACTGATGTGAATTTTTTCTTGAGTGCGGTCAGATATTATCTTGCAACAAGGGGCACGCAACTTTTAACTTGGCTATGTGTTTGTGTGTAAGCCTAGCAGTTTTGTTTAACATCTCAATGAAAGGTGGAGTTAGTGATTCTGGAGAATGCTTATTGTAAAAATCACTTTTTGTCAAAATCTGTGAATATCTCCTCATGATCCGCTACCTGCACATACTGTGTGTGCACTGAAAAAAAATTCTAGGCTCTGTAAACGGGCATGTTGGTAGCTACAGTGGGCCCCATTTGTTAACATTTTCTTTGATTGTAAACTAGTTACAGAGCCTATAGGCTGTGTATTAACACCACATTTTTTCCAGCACACACAGTACTGACAGACAGGTAAGGAGATATTGACTGATTTTGACAAAATAATTATTTTGACCACAGGCATTCTCCAGAATCGCTGATTCTGCCTTTAACTGGACATTGTTTCTGAGTGAAAGCCATGCTGTTTTGTTTTACGTCTCAATACATTTTTAACTGGCCATTATAAGTTGCAGGTCAAATTCAAACTCTCTTCAACAAAACAAATCCAAAAATAAGGTGGATATTCTCCATTTATAAATCTGAAATACGTATATACAGTATATATTCTTCTCTGTCTATATATTAATAAATCTGTCACAGCTGCATAGTTCCAAGCATAAACTTGCAGTATCTGAGCTCATTAGATGTGTTATTGACAAGATCAATACTTTTGAAACGGAGGCACCGAAACTGCAGCTCGCCATCTGCCCGGACTCCTCTGTTTGCTGACATTTGGTCCACAACCTTTAACCTGGCGGGGAAATGTCATGAACCCAAAAGTCACTCTGATACAACACATTCAAACTGATCTCAGTCAAGCCGTTCTCAAATAACTGTTCTAGCTTGTATGATTTTTGCTCAGTTGACTTTTGAGCGGGGTGGGGTTTTTTTTTTCATGCCAGGTGCACACTTCAAATGAGTTCATACAGTATATTAGTGAAGGAGCTCTGATGGCGAATTACTAAGCACACAGAGAGAAGGGAGGGCGGTTTGATATGAGAAAACTATACTTTATCCATTTAATTTCATAGTCACAGTAAGGAGAGATTTAGAAATAAAGCCTTGTTACCTGGTTGTGCTTTGTCTGACAATGGTCAAATTAGGAATTAAGAAAGTGTGTAACAACATTCGCTCATCTGTGTAATTATTACTCAGCAAAGACATCAGCGTCCCTCAAGACCATGTCAGTTACTGGGTGATTGGACTTCTTTGTACTGGTAAGTGCAGAAGCAGTGGGTGATGCGGAGTTAGCCTCTGAGCTGTTGAAGCCGGTTAATATATTGGATCTGACATTTATTCAATCAATCCTTTAATCTATGACTATGACATCTTTTTTTATATAACAAAAGTTTAAGTTGCAGTCACATTTAAAATGAAGGTTTTTGACATTTATTAGCCATGCTTTTATTGTACCGTTCCATCATATCATCGGAAGATTCATGTAAAGAGCCATGTAATTAGATAGTGATCACAGGGATGACAGTTATATTATTCGTTCACTATTAATAACCTCAATTCAAATTTTAAACAATTCACCGTCCTTTATACTCTGTTATTGTATTAGTTTATCCGTACGATATCCTCCATAGTTGTTACATGATTTAAAATGTCCCTTTAAGGCACTAAATACAGAATACTATGTACAGATCTTAAAAACGGATTTTACTGCATGTTTTTAACTAAATGTATCATAAATCAGACATTTGAACACATCCATTAGTAACAACCTTCAGATTGGTGCTTGGAATGATAACAGAAAATGTGAAGAAGTTGAGAATTCTGGTTCAGACTATATTAAAAAAAAACAAATCACTTAGATAGTGGCTCTCAAAGACGTAAACAGACAAGGCTTAGTCAAATGAACACCCAAATGTACATTTTGGACATTTTATTTATACTAGTATGAAAGAAGACCTGTTTCGGAAAGTTAGAATTGCCAAAAATCGCAAAATTGACCAGTGCTTAAAAAGCATTGAATAAATCACTCAATGAATTGGACCCGTTACTATGTTTCCCTATTATTCTTTCAAAATTCTATATGTTTTCTGTCACCAAACTTTTTTTTTTTAACATAGTAAGCAGTGGCGCCAATTATTGTATCATCCATCGGAGACAGACAGTGCATTGAGGTGGCCAGTGGTCAGGTCAGCTGCAGAAGCTAATGCTGTATTGAGCTGTGGACAGGCCCGCGGGTCAAGAGGCCTCAGTGGCTCAGCTGCTCCACACCTGGGCTCCAGCACAGGACCTCAGCTCTTCACCATCAAGAGACACAATCAATCTTCAACCTCCCAACACCTCATAAAACAGCCCCCATACACACACAAATAACCTTAAGAGACAGAGATGACCATTAGCAGGCCTTTCATTCATTTATGTCAACTCTTTTCCTGTGCGCCCCGATGACATTTGGGGAATTGCAAAAACCAACACAGTCCGTCTCATCCTGACAGCTTGAACAGTCACTTAGTGTGTGTGTGTGTGTGTGTGTGTGTGTGTGTGTGTGTGTGTGTGTGTGTGTGTGTGTGTGTGTGTGTGTGTGTGTGTGTGTGTGTGTGTGTGTGTGTGTGTGTGTGTGTGTGTGTGTGTGTGTGTGTGTGTGTGTGTGTGTGTCTGATTTGAGTGCATAATAACCAAAGCTCTTTCAAAAGTCGGATACATCTGTTCGCCATGTTATTTCTGCATTAAAGCATCACAAGGTGTTCTGTCTTGTATTCAAAAAAATCAAACAACTGAAACAAAAGCCCCACAGTGAGGACTGTGTGATTTATGAATATCATTTATCAGGATATTGCATACTATCTCATCAACCCCAACCCAATGATTTGCTTCTTGGCTTAACATTCATGAGATGTTAATGAGCTGGGAAATGTCTCTTAATTCAAAACCCTGTCTGCGATATTAAGGTTTTAATTGGCTAAGGGTACCCAGCTGCTGAATATTTTGGGTTGTGTAAAAAAAAACTACACTGTTTATAACATAATCTATCTTTTTTGTCCTGTCATGTAAGAACGCTACACAGACATGGCAGAAACTGATAGTCGAGATAATTGCACTTTTTGGTTCACTCGTCAAGAAGTTGAAATCCTGTGGTATAGCTCACATACAATTGGAGCATCATGGACAATTCATGGTTAAGCCCAAGCTAAAAGATAAGCTAACGGATTAGCTTTGAACTAATCAGAAAACAAAGAGAAGCTTGAGTGGATGCTGTATTGCCACTCCTCATTCTTACTGGTAAGTACTTGAACTTGGATTCCCTCACTCCATCACCCACTCCAGCCCACACACACACACAGACACAAACACATTCACACACCGCTGTCTTCCGAGGCAGTGATGCTTGACATGACTTTGGCCCTGACCCTGGGCTCATACCTGGGTGTTTTGTTTGGAGCGGGTGGAGATCAGATGTTTTTGGTCATTACACCACCCCTCATTAGGGTCTCCAACCTCGTCCACACAAACCTAATGAGACAGTGCTTAATGTCCAGAGTCCGTCCCTCTGTGTGTGTGTGTGTGTTTGTGTGTGTGTGTGTGTGTGTGTGTGTGTGTGTGTGTGTGTGTGTGTGTGTGTGTGTGTGTGTGTGTGTGTGTGTGTGTGTGTGTGTGTGTGTGTGTGTGTGTGTGTGTGTGTGTGTGTGTGTGTGTGTGTGTGTGTGTGTGTGTGTGTGTGTTTGGGTGCCAAATTACCTTGACGTCTCGTTCGGAGTTGGCACCTGGGCCCTTGTCGCTCGGGGGAGGTTAGCTCAGGGTATGGGGGAATCCACTGGGGGGGGGGGGGGGGGGGGCTGGCTAAAGCCTGGGCCCAGCTGGAGCAAGTTACAGAGCTAAATGCTGATTGGGGTGCATTGCTTGGATGAGAGAGGCGTTTGATTTTTGTAACATCAGGAGAGTTGACGGGGGGTCTCATGGGAGGGAGGGGGGGTTCTTTTGTTTGAGCATGAGGACATGTGGGAGAATCCAACATAAGCGTCCTATGGAAAATTCCAGAGTTGAAGGGAATTTTTTCTTTTAGTTGATTGTCCTGAAGGTTTAACAAAAGAACACAGCAGCACAGTGCAAGACCTCAAGTGTGTGAGTTAAATGCAAGTACACTAAAATAAAATCAAGGGCACGTTTTAAATTTAGTGGACTTGCTCAAATTCGACAGCACCTTCCTGTATATACATACTTTAAGGTGCACCAGGTAACTTTGGGTGTGTCAGAGAAGTGAACATTCTCATACCCGAGTAGGGTTGCAAAGGGGTGGAAAGTTTCCGGTAAATTTCCGGAAACTTTCCACAGGAACTTTTGCTTGGGAATTTTGGGAATATTCAAAATTGGGAATTGTAGGAATTAACTAAATTGCGGTAATTTGAATGATTTTTTTTTCATATCCAAACATAAATCTAAACATATAAACACTATGTGTTGTCATAGGCAGACATCCATGCAAACTAATACAATAAAAAAAACATTACATTTGAACAGAATTATTTGTAAGTAGAACTTTATCAAGTTTTGATTATTTTAGGAACAATCAATAATTTCACTGAATAACAAAAATATGAATGTTGTGTAAAATATAACACATCTTTCTGACCCCACCTTTTCCACCCCACCTCCCCCCCAGCTTAGTTGAAAACACTGCTTTTTACTGTCTAGAACGTTTGCTAGGACTGAAATAACATAGTTAGAAGGATTAAGTGCATTTGGGTTGCTTCAAATTTAGTAAATTCCAGTTTATTCCCGTTAATTCCCATGGAAAGTTTCCAACTTTGAAAATTTCCGGAATTTTGCAACCCTATAACTGAGTAAACAAACTTTCCTCCCAGGAAAATTGGATCCCTGGAACATTGTTTGGATGAAATGTAATCTTAAAAATTAATGTTTCAGGGGCGCTCGTGGTATAGTGGAAGTTAACAGACATCCAACATACAACAAAGGTTCCTGTCCGAACCCCAAGTGGGGATGTTGGGGTTCAGTGCATTCAATCTTAGAGCCTTCGCGGTACACTGATTAAGTAGAAAATGAAAATAAATACTGACATTCTTAGTTCTCTATATAGTATAGAAAGTTACAAATGAGCAAAGTTCAAAAATACAAAGCGCTCACATACTTTCTATAGCTTTCTTTCCTTTGATAGACATTTCTGTCCTCTCTGAAGTCTCCGGGGGATTTCACCGTTTGCTACAAAGGGCAGAGGCATGATTTGCACCCAGACGGCTCTTTTCCTGCCTGGTGTGCCTAGGATAACATATCTGCAGCAATCAGTATCAAGGAAGCAGTTGTCATAATGGCCATTTCACACCTATCTGGCAATGAGCCAATCTGAGCACCATGATGGACATGAGATGACTCAGAGACTGATAGAGGATGTGAAATGCCTTCTCTATTCTCAAAGAAGAGTGAAGAGTGGGAAAAAGCTAGTCTGAATATGAATGTCTTAGCAATTTTATTTTACTTCATAATTTAAAAAAACTCAGTATCATTTTAATCTTAGATTTCTTTCATGGAATGCAAGAGCACATTGTCAAGAAAACTTTCTGATTTTTTTTTTGTCAATTCTAAAAGTAACTTCTATATTCCAAATTTAAATGTGTAATCTTTCGCCACTAGGGGGCCCTCGGTCAATGCAATAACACGTCTTATTTTGTAAATTGGAGGAAATATTTGTGATAGTACACAACTCGACAATATATACAACATTAGCTGTGTCATTGAAGTTGCAATGCTAAATCAGTACATGTTGGGCCTTTCATTCAATGAACAGGAATATGTGTGCCTGACTGATACAACTGTTTAAAAGTACAAAGAACAGCCTACCTGGCTTGAAAGCATTTGACTGAGAACTCACAATCCCTAAAAAATTAAGTCAAATATGCAAAGTGAGGCTGAAATGCAAGAAAAGGTAGGAGGGAGTAGCAAAGAGGAGAGCACCTGAGAATTAATATAATGAGTGTAGGTGTTCGTAATATATGAATATTACATTCCTGAGGAGCACTAACAAGGACATGTTTAATGTTTATTCCATTAAGACTTTTGAGTATATGTATGAGAATAGGCTGCTGTATCAAATTAACTATAGGTCTACTAAAACACAATGTTAGACAATACCAAATCACAAATTAAAAGTAGTAAAAATGGCCGTCAAATGACGTTTAAAACGTTGAACTAAACAAAAGAAGACTTGCAGGTGCTTACCTGATCACCTGATGGGTTAAAAGATCAGATCTAAGCTGACAGGCCACACTTTAACTTCATAATCATCATGTCACTTCACGTTATGTTAAGTAATGAGTTTGGAGCCATAAGTAGGACAGCTACTCAGATACGCTTAAATGAAAACACTTGAGGGCATTTCCCTGGTACTGTCATTAATGCTGAGGCTCATGGGTAACAGATGTGGCCCAATCAAAGATGAGCATGGAGAGACCAAAATAAATCCATCACCTGGCTGAAAGGGGAGAATGAAACGTTGAAGATTGATTTGTGGGCTAAGCCTCCCTTCACTTAAAGCCTCTGGAAACCTGGTCTAAAAAAGTAAAAATCAATATATGAAATCAAAGTTGGGCATCTTAATATGCTTTTACAAAAATCGTATTGAAAATAAATGTTCATAAATATTATATAACTTTGTTAAATAAACATCTGTTTAACTGGCTAGAGTCTAGACTGTTTGACAGGACTGTATGGGTGTGGCGGTATCAAACGGTCTCTATGGCAACAGTCATTATTTTTTATTATAGAACATTCGGGGCAGAGAACTCCTGTGATTGGTTCGGGCTCAAAATATCATATCAAAACATATATCATGACATTTTTTTCATTTCATTTCATTTAACTTTTATTTATCCTCGAGAGACCAATTGAGGGGTGACCCTCATTTTCAATGACGTCGAGTTCAAAGCAAATTCAAAGGAAAAACAACAATACATAAACAATATTCAATGCAAAAACATCAAATACACAACAACAGGTGAAGAGAGAAAAAAACAATTGAAACATTTACATAGTGGTGAAGAGTGGCAGCAATTAAAATTAAATTGGTGAAAGTACAATATAGCCTAATTAAAACAGTTACAGACATAAGAACCAGAGCTAAGCCCACCTGATCTAAACCATATTCCTATAAATGTTGTCAAGCTTAAATGACAATATCTTTAATTTGGATTGATAAATTCGCCTAACTCTTTTCAGATGCTGACTATCATGCAAGTGGACTCACTCCCCAAATCACATAGTTAGAAGGATTTTGTGGATTTGGGTTTGCAGGTGGCTTTCATTTTAGATTTCAACTCATGGAAAAGGGATATTGGGAAGTTTTTTTCTTGTTTATCTGCAACCGATTTGGAGAAAATCAAAAATCTCCTTCCATTCTAATGATGTCATTTGGGGAGTTAGTTGCATGATAGTTGCATGACAGTGAAAAAAACACTAGTCTGAACTCCACCAAGAGAAAATCAGAGGGGAGCTTGAAGCTTCATCATACTCACACCAATATCCTCCCTATATATCTCTCTGTCCAATCCAATCTCTAAGAAAATCAATTAAAGTTTTTTGGGGAAAAAGCTAATCATCCCTCTGATGGTAAGACCAGGATTACAATCACAACCATTCTCTAATTACAAAAAGAAAATCTGTTCTCAAACTTCAAAATTCATGAGGCGTCAGCAAAGCCAAAAGGCACAAGAACGGTGAACGTGTGCAAATAAAAGTCTCATCTCATTACCTTTAAGTTATGTCTATACATGTCCCCCAGCATATAATGGCCCTCTCTTGATGGTACATAGATTAACACAGATCCTCACTATTTTGTTCGGATGTGCTTCCAGGAATATTAAAAGACAAAATGAGGCCACAGAAGACTTGACCCTAATGAATTTGAATGTACAAATGAAAAAAAAAAAGAATCCGGGCAAGGACATCTTCGGTATTTCTTTCAATGATATTCAAACGGACATATATTAGCATAATTGCATTAAGTAATTTCGGATGAATAAATTAATCTCAAGGAGGTGATTGTGCATGCTGAGTTTTTGGATGAAATAACGTTCATTTTAAATTTTAAAGGCAAAATGTTGTTCATGATTTTTTTTTTAAAAGGACTTGACAGAAGAGCGCACATGCAGGGCGACTACATATGTGATCAGAAGTAAAGTGGTGCAAAGACATAGCTGTCAAAAGAGCCGTGCCAGGGGCGCCCTTAGCTCAGTTGGTAGGGCGTCCCCCCCCCCCGGGCCCAGCAGCAGACCGGGTTCGATTCCCGCCCGCGGCCGTTCTCTGCATGTCATTCCCCTCTCTGCCCCATTTCACCTCTGTCTCTCTGCACTATCAATAAAGCATAAAAATGCAGAAAAAAAAAAGCCGTGCCACTGATTAATAAACATGCCCAAGTGCGTATTGAAAGCATGTGGCATTGTGTCAAGAATACACTACAGTGTGTGTGTGTGTGTGTGTATTCATGGTGATGGAAGAACATCTACAGCTCATTGATATCTGTTTAAAGCTATATAGCGTAACTTTTTTATTTAAATAAATTCCGGTCACTTTGTATTTCTCAGTATGGCAGTGTCTACAAATGAATCAGATGTGAATGGCAGGCTACAAGGTATTTCAGGCGTACTTCGTCTCTCATCCTGACAGCAGATATTAACATCTGAATGACAGCTGCAGTTTTGACATTTAAGGTTAAGACTGTCCACTGTTTCCTGTCTGTGACCTTTATTGGACAGCTACACCTCAACCAAAAAATGATCTTACCTTCCCTTTGGCCAGGTCAGGACCTCAGCGACCACACACCCCCACACACACTGCCCAGATGGCAGAGCAGGCTGCAGTGACTTGTAGTCCCTGAGGGAAGTCAAACAAACAATGTCATGCAAAAGATGAAGTAAACAATGACATGATCCATCGATTGGGCCGTCAAATGTGCAATTATGGTCTCAAAATTCAATAAAATGTCTCATTCACAGCCCAGACCCAGTGTTACAGAATATAGTAGAAGAAAAGAAAGAAAATTGGTCTAAAATACCTCAAAAGGGCCATCATTTATAGCATGTATCTATTCAATGAATTCAGTAAACTAGTACTGTATATAGCTACACTGACATTATAACAATACCAGAGATATACCCGTTAGTCATTATAGGCTACAGTTCTTATAATTAGTAAGATGCATTTCTCCCCAGAGGACAGGCAAATTCAAAATAAGATCTCTTCTTTGTCAAGCCTATTTCTCCTAGACATAAATGAGCTGAATTTAAGATCAATATGAGATTTTTACATTTCTTGTCTCAGCCTAATACTAATTTAGGGTCTAGAAAAAGTCTGTCTGTCTGTCTGTCTCTCTGTCTCTCTCTCTCTCTCTCTCTCTCTCTCTCTCTCTCTCTCTCTCTCTCAGCTTCTGAGATAACTGTGAGATCCAAGAGACAATTTGATTGGCTTATAAAGGAGCCTACACAATATTGTGAGATGTCTCTCAGCGATCCTAATCTCAAGTCATCATATAGGAGTATTTTTTCTGTTCTCCGAGTTGTCTTACTTCCATCAAAGAGTCCAAACATTATCTTCATATGAACTCCAGTTTCTCATGTATTTTTTAAACAAATACAAGAACATTTTTTTGGAGAGCAATGCCCTGCTGCTGGCACAAGAGGCAGGGTCATGGGGTCATCAAAACTCAGCTCTCACGCCAACTAGCCACTTAGACCCTTTTTTTTACAGGCCCCCGCAAAAGCCAACAGAGAAAGATACTGAAAGCCTTTTTCCGCTCTGCTTGCCGTAAATTGTTTGGTCTGAGTTGGTGAGGGTTCAGACCTGAGCAAAGGCATTTATTAAATTCATAAAAATCGCACTCTTTTCACTGAAGGTTTCGTTGTATTGTCATCAGGGGAAATTTGAATTTATGTATTTATTGTTGCTCTTATAATTGCTGTGTTGATTAAGCCTTTATTAGACAATATTCAGATTGAAATTGTCCAAGCCCCTTCCTCTTTTTTGTCTATTAAAAGAGTGTTCAGACAGGAATACTAAAAAAAAAAAATAGAAGTTTATTTCAATCAGCAGAAACTTTGCAGTAATTAAGTTTGGCGGTATGGTTCTGATCCATGATCTCCACACCCTCCACGCGCACACGTGGAAGGCTTTAAGGCGGAGAGAGCCATCCCTCTGTCCTCCATGAGCTACATGGATTACCGAAAGGTGAGGAGATCTGCAGCAAGGACCCCCTAAGGTGTAGAACAGAACAAGCGTCAATGACAACAGAAATGGCATTGATGACAGATACAGTTAACAAGGATGTGGTGGGGTGGAGGTGGGTTGCAAGAGCTTGCAGAGGAAGCAGCACCAGTAAGCGGGCTAGAACAGCTTAAATAAGGGCGCCACTTTGAGTGTATGGCCAATGGGGTGCTATAGGGGCAGACTATTGCTGTCAGCTGACGTGCAGAGATGACAGCTGCTTGATTCCATACCCTGCCTGAACTAACGCTACGCTCCATGTTCACACTCTTCTTGTTTGGTTGAGAAGGTTTGGGGTCAAGGACCATGCAGGAGACCAGGGTGTGTTCTGCTTTCTCTCACAGTGGCCCTATACACCATCATATTAATAAGCCCTCTTATATATTCAGTCAAAGAATTGAGAATGATCTGCCAGTGTTTGTGTGTCTCACGGGCTTGATGAAAGTCAGTAAGTGAAGTGTTGTTTTTTGTTGTTATCTTTTTTGTGAACAATTGTTTTTTAATTTACATTTACCCCCTTTGTATTCCCTCCCTTCATTCATCTTGCCTAGGGACAACAGATGAAAATGAGCACTTTTGCTAAAATCTGGCATTTTTACAGATGTAATTGTTACATCTGTTCATGAAAATGCATTGTCCCTAACAAATAAATAAATAAATAAAATCTTGGTTTGGCCTTACACAACCAATATCAACAATGAGGTATTTTTCTATGTTTTAAGTTGGTGTGTTATTACAGAGGCAGCCTTCCCCATTACCAACGTGACTATAGCTTTGTTTACCTTGGCTGTGGGCAGTTGTAACTAGGGCTGGGTATCGTCAAGGACTTCGTGATACGATACGTATCACGATACACTGGTCACGATACGATATATCACAATATATCACGATATATTGCGTATCTTGATATATCACGATATATTGCGATATTCCATAAACAAGTTGCCTTGTCAAACATAACAGCACAATATATTGATAATTGCACAGACAATGAAGTCAAAACTATTTCATTCACAACTTCCTTTACTATTTTTCTTCCTTATTTTGGGTTTTGGCAAATGATCAAACACTGCTGCAGCTGCCATAACCTCAAAATAACAAATCCAATTCACTCTTGTACTAACTGTACAGGACACACTGAAAATGAAAACACATCAGTGTGCTTTTGTGACACAGTGAATCTTAAGTGTTTTAAACAAAACATATTTAACTTCAATAGTCAGTATCCTAGAGGCTCAGGCCTGACAGCAGACATGGGTTTGAATCTGACCCGTGGTTGTTCTCTGCATTTCTTTCCCTCTCTGCCCCATTTCATATCTGTGTCTCTACACTGTCAATAAAGCATTGAAAGGCAAAAAAAAAAAAAAAAAAAAAAAAAGACATAAAAAATCATAAAAAATTAACAAAAAAAATATCGATTTTAGTTATAAAAATCAATACTGATATCACGAAACTAAGTATCGCGATATATCGATATTTCGATTTTTGTGACACAGCCCTAGTTGTAACATGACTGCATCTTGAAAATAGTGCCGCCATTTTTTTTTAATACCTTTTGTGAGGTGGTAGCCAGCGCTGCACTATGAGTTATTTGGCAGCTGTTATACAGCAAGCCACAACGTTCAGTCTAGCTACATTATCTAAATGATTTCTGACTCATTATTTCATAAAATGGCTGGTGTCTTGTAACAGCAACTTTAGGTGTTCAATTTAGCAGATTTTTCATATTGATCAGCTGTTTACGTCTATCTATCTATCTATCTATCTATCTATCTATCTATCTATCTATCTATCTATCTATCTATCTATCTATCTATCTATCTATCTATCTATCTATCCATCCATCCACCCACCCATCCAATATGTTTCTGGTGTTTAGAGGAAAGTGGGCCGACCAGTAGGCTAACCATGAAGTCGCTTGTTGGATCCCTGGTACCGGACAGGAGGGTGTTCTTTGTAAAACTAGTGATGGCTGCTATTTCACCTACGGTGCCCACGATCTCTACCACTGTGCCCTTGAGCAGGGCACTTAACCCCGAACTGCTCCAGGGGTGCTGTACTATGGCATGGTCCTGCGCTCTAAACCCCTCCAAAGTGTGGTAGGCTATCTTGAGAGTGGTTATGTGAAGAACGAATTTCAATGAAGGCCTTCCCTGTTTAAATTAACAAATAAATAAAATTAACTTCTAAGGCTCAATGTTTGAACAGTGTATTTATTGATTCAATTAGCCTACTCTTGATGTAATTATCAATATAGTCGCTGCAGCTGTGTTCCACTTCTGTAGGCCCATCATGTTAAAAGAGCTAGGTTTGGTAGGTACAGATCAAATACAATTGTCTGAGTTATGATTGCATACAGTTGCTGGTTCATAGTAGCAACCTTCACTATCCACTGCATGCCAGGGCCCCAAAATGATCCTGCTAGGGCCCCCAGATGTAGGCCTAAGCTATAGGACCGGCCCTGTCTGCCCCAAAAAAATGTTGTGCACGGCCCATGTGCCTTTTGTGCTTATCCATTACTATGCCCAGGGCCCTGTCGATTCAACGTAAGTCGGGGTGCAAATATAACGCTTAAACTGAGTCAGTCACTTCAAACCCGTCTAGGATCTACTTTTGTAGACCTCCTGTCAGGATCCACGCCGTATTTTTCTCCATGCCTTCCGGAGTCAAAGCGCGTCACCTTCCCTCCTCCCCCTCGCCCTCCCTTAGCAACAGAGGAAACATGGCGGCGTCCAGTACCGCGGAGCACTCTCCAGAGATATCGACGCCGCTAAAAATCCCCAAAACAGAGGCGCCGTCCCCGGAGTCCGAGGACCTAAGTGACAGCAATCAATACCACTCCGACCCGTCCACGCCTAACCGCTTCTCGCCGTTGAACGTGAGCTGTTCGGGGGGTAACACGGCGGCGGGGGCGGCGGCGGGGCGGACCGCGGCCTCATCATCCTCCAACAGCTTCACGGCTTGCAGGGGGATGTCGTGGACTCCCTCCGAGACCAACGCACTGATAGCGGTGTGGGGCAACGAGAGGCTGACGGAGGCGCGGATGCAGCAGCTGGAGGTGGCGGGCACCGTGTTCTCCGGCAAGGCCCCCGGACCGGCCATGTACGAGCGGGTCTCCAGAGCCCTGTCAGAGCTGGGCTACGAGAGGACACCCTCCCAGTGCAGGGAGAGGATGAAGGTAAAAGGATGGAAGGTTAGGATGTGACAGTGACACACAGACACTCAATGGTACCGGTAGGCTACATGCTCATCCTCCGACACTGGCTGAGAGGCAGCTGATGGAGTTTGAATTGTGAGTTACAAACATGTTGGACAAGGAGCGGTTCACAGTCCATTTCAGTCACTGTTAATATGCCCAGGCCCGGTGTTAGAGTGACACCGATAGCCATTAGCCCATAATGTGTCAGTCAGTTGACAGTGATACATGTCAGTTTGTAGTCGACACACCTCACTCAGGGATGTAGAATCCCACCTGTATTGTTATACCCAGATGTGATGTGTTTGAAAAGGTGGAGTCAGTGATATTGGAGAATGCTTGTTGTCAAAATCAGTAAATATATCTCCTCACTATCCGCTACCTGTTGGTACTGTGTTCGCGCTGATCAAAAAACTGGTGTTAATACACAGCCGAGGCTCTGTAAACTGGTAAACAAAGGGGATATAAACAAAGGGGGGCCACTGTAGCTAGCAACATGCCAGTTAACAGAGCCTAGGCTGTGTATTAACACTGGATTTGCAGGGCACATAAGCTACAGGTAGCACTGCAAGTAGATATTCACTTATTTTGACAACAATCATTCTCCAAAATCTGGAGATGCTGTAGACAGTTGTATTGTTGCACAGGTGTGTCTAAGGCTTGACACATTAAAGAGCCACCTTCCTTAATATGTGCATCTTTATCACCCAGCACAATTCCACAAATGTCGCCAGTTTTGACACGCCCAAAGCGACGCACTACACCTTTAAAAAGCTGATGTAAAAAGTATGTATACATCTATCTCTGCAAAGAGTAGGGGCAAGATCAAGGCGCAATGTTACGAGGAAATACATAAATATGTCGCAAGTGTATGCCTACTGCATCCTAACTAGATTCTTTTTATGGTCAGATGCAGTATGTAGAATAGGAAAAAATAAAGAGTATGCGATTTGGAACGCAGGGAAAGTTGACTGATAACTTGAACAATCCTTTTTCTCTTCCCTCCCATCCATCCATCCATCCACACACACACACACACACACACACACACACACACACACACATACCCAGACCCTGCGGCGCTGCTACAGCCGCGTGAAGGAGCACGGCATCGGCAAGAGGAAGAGCAGCTACACCATCGAGCAGCTGGAGAAGGTGTTTGGTCAGGGGGGCTGGGACTCTCAGAGCTGTGCCCCCGTGCTCATCAACAGCAGTGGACTCTATCAGGACATGGAGTCAGACGGCAGCACCTTGGGAGACTTCTCCCAGGAGGACTGGTGCAACCAAGTGTTAGACTCAGCCTTCCAGGAGGGAGACATGGAGACGGGTGAGTGGATGGTGGGGGTGGTGGTGGTGGACAAGCAGTGGATGGATAGCAATGAACCACACACACACAGAAATAATTCGGTTTGAATTGACATGTGTGATTGTTTGTTTTCCTCTTCTAGAAGAAATCCCGGTGCCTAAGACCAGAGCTCTGCAGATGCAGGCCGAGCTGTCAGAACAAACCCAGTAAGTCAAGTAGAACAGACTTCCCTCATTGGGGGCAACAGAAGTTACGCACTGTAGCTTTTATATAAATATATTTGTTGTCAATTAGCCTGATCACTGCACATACATATTGAAAAGCTAACAAAGGCAGTTGTCTGCGAGTACTCACAGGATTGATTTAAATCTTGTTGCAGTTATTTCTCCCAAATTTTAATCTCAAACTGTCAGTCGAGCAAATGATTTTAGCAAAAGATGTTAACAGTCTTGGTAAATCTCCTGTATGTATTTGTGTGCAGTACTGTATGCCACAGTGTCTTTTTATATACTACCACTGGGATTAACCAATCCACCATTTTTAATACCCCACATGTTTGAGGGCTTTAAGGAATCCCCATGTCACTATAGGTTTTCTTTTGTTTTGAAATGGTCCTTAAGCCCTTACTTACTGTGTTAAAGGCGTCACAAGAGACTGAAGGATGTGATAAGTCTATCCTCTGGAGAGATAGTGTAGCTTAAATATTATTATGAAGCTGATGTTGTTCATCTAAAATTGAGTTTCTATAATAATGCAGTGACTTGCCAGGCAAAAAATAAATGGAGCAGAGTTAACAGAAAATATATTTATAATAAAAAAATCAATCTTTATTTGTTTAGCACCCTTCCTACATAAAATGCAGCTCAAACTGCTTTACATGCACCAAATAAAAAAATGCAATACAAACACCTAAAAAGCATCAAACTAAACATAAGTAAAACAGGTGAAAACTGAAAAAAAGAAGCACAATGCACAAAATATAGGAAAAGTTAAAAAAGATTAAAAAACAGTAAATAAATAAAAATAATAAATGAATAAAAGCCCATTAGAAGCACAAAAGCCACAGCTGCTTCCCAAACCAGGCTGAATACTTATCCACTATGTTACTGCTTGCATGACACCTTCTAACATGGAAATCGTGTATCTGTTTTTCATTATGACCGGTATGTGTCTTTGGTCCTCTTGCAGAAAGCTTGACACCATGCAGACGGTGACGCGCATCCTGGAGTCGGTGCAGCTGAAGTGGGAACACTTCCAGACGTGGACAGAGTTCTCGCGGCTGCACCTCTCCAACAAGCTGGCCATCTTCGGCGTGGGCTACGACACGCGCTGGCGCCCCGACGTGCGCTACCACCACGCAGAGATCAGCTCCCAGGTGCCACTGGGTAAGAGGCTCAGAGAGTACTTTAACCCCGAGAAGCCCGAGGGCCGCGTGGTCATGACCAAGGTGCAGAAGATGAACTGGAAGAACGTCTACTACAAGTGTCTGGACATCACCATCAGCGAGGCGCGCTGCCTGGAGCTACACATGGATGTAGGCTGGATCCCCGTCTCCCGCTCCAGGGCGGGGGGTGGCGGCAGCAGCAGAGGCCCATCACACTACCTCCTCCCTGGGGACATCCCCAAGACGTACGGCCTCTACGCTATAGGCTATGGGGCAGTGTCGTCTGGCGCTAACCACACCGCTAGCGCCTCTCCCTTTGGCGACAGTGAAGACTTTAGCTTACCTCAGTGCGAGCCTGAAAACGGGGCAGCACTATCCGGTCATTCTGATGGAGAAGGTGCAGGGCATAGTGAGCGGACCACCGGGCTTAAAGTGACTTACTGTTATCTAGGCATAGCCGAGGACAGGACCATACAGCAGTGTCTCTTCCAGCACTTTCACGCCTCCGGCAAACACTATGTTCACAGCGAGCGCTCGGCCGTCACGCGTTTCCTGCAGGAGAACTGCCGCTGCGCCGTCATTGGTCAGGAGATGGAGGGGGGCGGAGACTCCTCTTCGGCTCAAGGCTTTAACGTTTACGTCAAGTTCATCGAGGTGGAGCTGGACTTCCTCTCGGCGGGCTCCCTGGTGGAGTGCCTCGAAACCGCCGTGGGTTATCCCTTGGAACACAACAACAAAGAAACGTCCTAACTGCGCTCAAGTGTTTTTCGCATTTTAATGTAAGATGTGAGTGGTACAGCCAAGCAAGGCAACAATGGGAGGTGACCAATTATGTCTGTTATAAAAAAGCATGGATGTGTGCAAGAGTCGTATGGCATATTTCCGAAGCCTTTGAAGCCCTATTGAATAGATTTTTTTCATTAGACTCCTAAGTCTAAAAAAAAAAAAAAAGGAATGACTATGCACAGTATGGCACATGTATTGTGCAGAAACATGGGAAGAGTAGCTGAAGTATTTACAGAGCTGCAAAATCCATGAAGTACGTACTTATAATTTAAGGCTACTAGTGCACTACATAGGTTTCTGCTGCTTGTTTTTTTTAGTGTAGATAAATGTTGCCTCATCAGGGAGTGTGTGGGGATCGGCAATGTGACTACTGCAGTATGCATCTGTCTACCTCAGGAGAGTGCAGCGAATACGGCAGCGAGGGGACCATAGCTTGTATTTATTCTGAAAAAAAAAACCTTGCCTTTACTTAGACTTAAAGTAGACTTAACGGCTGACTTATGCCTTATGTTTTGCTGGGGCTGCAACCATGGGATGCTTCCATGCAAACGAATGAGAAGAAAAGGCAAATAATCAGTATTTGCCAAAGCTACGCAGATGGCATTTGCCAGTATTTATGGAGCTAATTTAGCACTTCAGAAACCTCACAGTCCAGTTGAAAGTTATTTCCATAGCATTTCAATTGAGAACACAAAATGACATTTGACACCCTGTATCAACGGCTCTACCAACAGCGGACCCATATTAACACCAGACCACATGAAAACCTTTTGTCACATGGCTGAATCCAATTGAAAAAGGTTCCATTTTAGATTTTAAGTTCATTTTAAGTTGATGATCACAGTGTCATACTGTACTCCGCCTGCACATGTAAGCGGTCTCGGTTGTCTTTTTAGCTCTCTTGTTGAATGTGTCTTCTATAGTTCTAATGCACATTAAAATATATACATGCAGAGAATGGACCCGGGTCGGATTCAAACCCGGGTCTACTGTGAGGCCTGAGCCTCGGGGATGGGGGGGGAGGGGAGGGTGGCGCTCTAACCACTATGCCACGAGCGCCCCCAACCTCTTCTTTATTTTATTTATTTATTTTGTGCCATGGTTTTCAGCGAAAAGGAGAAATCAGTGATATTTAACTGCAGTAAAGGTATTCAGTAAGCCCTCTATGTGTGTCAGTAGCCAGTGTTGTGGAGCATATCTAGCTGCAGCTGTGGGTGGGCTTGGGGATTTCAGCAGACCGACACCACAGAGTTGATGAGTTACTAGCCCCTCCCATATACTGGTATTGTAAATGCACCAGATAACACATCATTGTGCCAGTGTGTGGGGTCTAGCCTACTCACAGGTGTAAAGCTTGGCTAAGAGCACTGTTCTATGGCTGATAGTAAGGTTAGGACTATACGCTGCAGGCGTTACCTCTTCCCTGACCAACAATCAAAACTGAGTTCCTGAGGTTATGTGCAATGTGCCAGGAAAAGGCCTGTGTAGAGACAAGAATCAAAACGATGGATAAGTCCATAATGAGTATATGAAATGTACCATGTAATATCTATAATATATATATATTTAAGAATATCGATGTTCTCGAGCATTCCGGCTTTTTTGCAGACTTGCAATGTTCATTTGTTTGGTTATACAGTATATTAAAGATGAATATGATATTTTATATTTCATTGGTTGACACCATGTCTTGTACGTGATTGTTTGGACGTCACTGTCTTGTATGTTTACATGTTTGAAAAAAAACAATAAATGGGGCACTCACTGTCCATTTGCCACACAGTGAACATGGGTAAGTGTGTGTATTTGTTTGACCCGTGGTTAATCTTAAATTCAGTACTCTACCTAGATATGGTCAGTAAGAAAAATCTGAATTCTTCACAGTTGAATCATGCTATTCACCGTCCTAGAAAACGTCATCTATCAACATTTGTAAATTCAACTGAGTGAGTGTGGCGGTGCCGTACCAAGCTGTGTAGAGGTGCAGGGTGGATTTCTGGTTCACCACTTTTTTGTCCAGACTGCAACATGACTTACAATTAAATCTTCTACAAACGGATTGTGGGTGATCCCTTGACCTTTCCCTTTGTTGTACTGAAGTAAGTATTGGATGGATTTTGATTTCCATGAAGGTACAGACATTCATTTCTACCTCAGGATGAATCATAATCAATTTGGTAATCCTCTGGCATTTCATTCATCCCTTTCATGGGGTTTAAACTTCAAATTGTCAACAACCAAATACCTGCCAAACTAATGACACTGACATTAGCCTTAACTGTACTTTGTTTTTAATGCAAATTATCATATATTGGTATGATAACATGCTGAATTAAGATGGGGAACCTTACTGAATGTTACCATGCTTACATCCATAAATCAGCTGACATAATTTACAGAGCTGTGTTTTGTGTTTGTTTGGTTGCACAACGTGTTTCATCTGAACCAAGTGTAGAATTAATGGCTTACTGAATAGTAAGACCACCATGTGAATTGTGATTGAAAGTTTCAATGAAGGTCAGTAAAGCAGTGTGTAAATGAGTGTGTAGAGACTTGGAGGATGTAGTTTGCCTATGTGGCCAGGAGATGGCAGCAGATAGCTATTGGTGAGAATCCTCACATTGTGAACTTGAAATGACTTACATTTCAGGTCACCGTGAAATCAGATATATTTCTCCAAACAGGCACAAAACAAAAACAGGAATTTAAGTTCCAAAATCAATGTTGTCAAAAGCATCAAAATACATCAAACAATCAGTAGTTGCAGTCGTGAATTAAATCATGAATGGATTTTAAAGAATACAGGACAATGAGTGAAAAGTTTTTAAAAAAGAAAAGAGAAAGAGTTGTTTTATGGGGCCAAGGCAATGGCCTATATTTACTTAATGGTAAGGCTGCCTCTGTGCAGATAGATGAGGCCTCTGACATTCAGATAACAGCCTTTACAACTGGAACCAAAATGTGAGACTTAATAGAATTAATCTAATGTACTGTATACTGCCCTTCTGTTATGAATGCCATGTATTGCTTAGTCAGTTAATATTTAATACATGCCATTTTGCCATGCATTCACTACTTTATTTACATTGTAAGCGCAAGTCATTTCTGAAACCATTGACGTAAAATGACACATACATAATGTAAACACATATTGTATTATGCATTGCTGTTGTATATTTAATAAGCCTGTTTGCTGTTTTCACTATGTGTAATAGGTTTTTCACATGGTCATATTAAACAGGCAGGGACATGTATACATTGTTCTTTTTGTTTTTTCAAGTGCAGACCTATAGAGACCATCAATAAGGAATCAAATATAAAGCCAAATAAAACAAAGTCACCATAAGTGTCATGTGCTAATGCGCTGTGTTTACAGTATGTGTGCAACACAGTGTGTCCATAAGAATAAGAAGGGCAGTATAAGCAGGTCTCTGGCCTTTGAACCAACTCTACAGTATCTAGGGCAGGGAAGATAACCTACATACAGTATAAGCCAATGATACTTTTTTATGCAGTGTTCACGTTTGTACCCTTCAGAGTTTAATCTGAGATAATCTGCTCATAAAACAATAGATTCTCACATGGTGGTCCTCAACACTTAATAATCTGCTTTAAAGGTGCAGTCAGCAATTCTGGAAAATGCATGCTGTCAAAATCAGTGAATATCTCCTCACGATCCACTACCTGTCTGTAGCCTACTGTGTGTGTTCACTGAAAAACATGGCCTAGTTAATTCACAGCCTATAGGCTCTGTAAGTGGGCATCTTGCTAGCTACGGTGGGCCCCCAGTTTACAGAGCCTAGGCTGCTGGATTTTATTTCACCGTGCACTTTCAATACGTACAGATAGTGGATCGTGAGGAGGTATTCACTGGTTTTGACAAATAAATATTTTGACAACAAGCGTTCTCCACGTTTAATCTTATAATTTTTTCAAAGCAGTCTTGTATTCGCCTCGATTTGAATGACTGAACATCTTTTGCATGGACGGTAAAATTCCACTGCACATCAGATCAGCTCTCCTGCCTCTGACACGCAGCCCGTGGGGAGTGTCACTCTGGATTGTCTTGAATGGCACGAGCAAACACTGTCGGCTGCATAATTATAGTGACTACCATTGTACCTGAGACCTCGGTTAATACCTTCTACCTGAATATGAATGCAGTACTTTTCCTCGTTTCTATTTCCACTTTCTATGAATATTTTAAACCGGCATCAAAAAGCGTGCCATGATAAGTGCGGCATGCAATGTCAGATGTATTAAACCCTTTTTGGAAAATATCTCGAATGTTAAGCGCTACATTTGAATGACTAGGACTGAGTCATTTATATTAATGGCCATGGTTGTATGGAAATATGCACTGTTGAAATGTGCCTATTTAGGAAATACTTGTTGTATACAAAAAATGGATCTGCAGAATTATATCTGGAGATACAGTACATGTTAGCCTGGCACTGCCCGCCTACCTACTTGCACTCAATTCTAATTTCCCTTCGATGGAAAAAAGAGTAATCATGGCATTTTTGCCATGATTACTCTTTTTTTTATTTAACTTTATTTAAATAGGTACTCTAATTGACATATTATGGAACATTTAGGGTACGTTTTGTGATGGCAACAGTAATACTTATCTTTAATTTCTGATATGATTTTTTTTTTATTCATGATCATTTTTACGTTTTGTTCTTTGACATTGACTACTGTTGCTGCTGTAACCCAGCTACATAAGATAGTGGCAGATATCGGGATTAGAGGTAAATACATCACATACTTATACTGTAGCTGCTACTTGTGTCCATTGAATCATCTATTTGTATTTGAAATATAAGAAAGAAAACATCTTTAATGTGCGACTACTTAGACCACCATGAGCCATATATTTGGCCTCCAGGTGTCAGGATTTGCTCATCATTTGACCAGACATAGTTTTGTCATTTATAAGATTAATTTTTTTTTATATACATATTTGTTTAACCTTTATTTAATCAGAGTCCTGGCCAAGACAGGCAGCAGCACAGTTCCACAGTTACAGACAATAATTTAAAAACAACAGAGAACATAGAAATAGAGTCACAGTCAGAACATTATCAAACAAAGCATGTACAGACAGAAGAGCCAGCTTCAACATTATTCAGAAGGGATTTAAACCTGTTTAGAGAGACCAGCTCCTTAAGTTTTAGTGCATTTTGCAGCTTCTTCCATGAAAAAGGAGCAGCATAACTAAGTGCCCTTTTCCCCAGTTCAGTACGGACTCTAGGCACAGTCAGTTAGAACAATTTGTAAGAGCGGAGCTGATACGTTCCTTGGAATTAGATACTTCAAGCGGTCGAGAATACACTATGACCCTCTCTACTCTGCCCCAATGATTGTTGAAGCACACAACAGGCTTGTTCTGACATCCACCACTCAATGTTGTAGATTCCAGCCAGAGGCCCACATGCAATTTACAACAACACGACAAAAGCCCATCCCCATAAGGCTGGGACCCTGTCCGCTTCTTTGGATTTAATCGCACGAGTAACCCTTGTTCACCTTCATAATTGAGCAGTCCTTTTGCATTAGCCTCAGCCCTTGTTGCTCAGGCAACTGGGGCAACCTCAGCAAATGAAATAAAGGGGTCTGAGCACCTCCCAGAGCACAGGTCAGTCCATAATTCTTTACAGCAAGGTGTGTGTGTGTGTGTGTGTGTGTGTGTGTGTGTGTGTGTGTGTGTGTGTGTGTGTGTGTGTGTGTGTGTGTGTGTGTGTGTGTGTGTGTGTGTGTGTGTGTGTGTGTGTGTGTGTGTTTGATGTGGGGTAAAGGCACACCTTGGGAATTCCCGTCAAGCTGAGTCCAGTGTGTTTCTGTGTTTCAGACCCACACTTCTTCACACATGACAGAACAGGAAACTGGGGGGGGGAGGATGGAGCTTTGATTGTGTGGGGTCTCTAAATAGGCTTATCGACGGAAAAGCTTGAGCCATTGTGTTTCTAAAGCTGCAGTGCGGAACTTTTTTATATAAATGAATGTAATCGCGATCGCCAAAGGGGTTGAGACAAAGTTGATTAAGCCCATCAGCTCCACAAAACTCTCTCTGTATTTTTCAGAATGGCAGTGTTGACAAACTGGTGTCACCCCCAACACAGCCCCCCCCCCCCCACCACCACCACCCATGGACGTGCAGCAGAAGGTATGAAACCCATACGAAATCAGGCTTACTGCATGTTAGATTCAAAAACAATGTTGTTGTCTCAGAATTCCTCATGGGAGTGACAGAAGTTACGCACTATAGCTTTAAACTGACAAGTGGCACACTAGTATGCCTGCCTAGAGTTTGGGCTTGTCTTCTCATCTTGTTTAGAGGCAAATTCAGGTCATAACGGGTCAGTCAGGAGTGACATGTCTTCAACGGGATGGCGTTTATTGGATTTTGTTTTATAATCTGTCTGTTGCGTATGAGACATTGTTTGGGGGGAAATGCTTTTCCCAAAGGTATTAGGGAGGCAGGCTCTGTTGCTATTTTTAAACAGCACTTTTTAAGACATAATCTTTTTAAACTAGCCTGTCCCAGCAGCACCAGGTCAAATGTGCATGCTGAACACGCCTAGATGCAATTCATTTTTCTACTCTGCCTTGTATTATTTTAAAGGTGCTGTAAGCGGAATGGTTCTTTTAGCTAACTTCCTGTCAGTTACTGCAGTTAGCAGTCCCCTCGCTCGTCCCTACGTCACCACATTAATACACTGCGGTCTCCAAGCAGTTATCTAGCATCATCTCAGATCCATAAGTGTGATAAAACATGATAAAAACCATCAAAACAGACATTGGGAAGGATTTTTACCTGCTACGCCATTGTAGGCGAATAAACATTCACCCATCTGTTGCTCTGCGGGTGCACCGGCAGTGAGACGGGTGCCGGTTTGCAGCGGTCTTTCTTCTGATTGGATACTACTTTTGGGATCCCCGAACAATTTAATTTGCCGATTACATGCAGAGCGGGTGACGGAGAGATCGGAGGTATGAAACGTGCACACTATATAAGTGATCACTGTATGAATATAGAGCGATTTAATACTTATATTAACCTAAATATATCGCTCACTTCACCTTTAAACATAGTCTATATGATGAATATCATGTCTAAATTTGAGCTGCATTTCTTGTATGCAAGCTGCTATACAAATTAATTATGAGTATAGCCTGATTATTAGGCCTATTATAACAGACTTAACAATATAATCATATGTCTCACTGTATAGTCACTCTATCATGTGTTGTGCGTGTGCTACTCTTTCGTTCTTTCTTTTATTCAATTATATTCCAAATAATATTAAAGAATAATATGAAAAGTCGTCTTGGCACCTGCACATTACGCTGTGAACCCAGAAGACAGGTGTATCTGCGTCAAACTACAAACTGTTAGCGACGAAGTAACGGATGTGAGTATAATTTGCTTTCAAAATAAGAGCTGGCGGGTCAAAGGAAAGGGTTCACCAAGACGATGTCAATCTAAAATTTGTTTTATTTTGAAGCTAGTGTTAAAGGAAAAAAATAACATTGAGATGAAATTGACGTGCGCAATCGCTTGCAAAGGTGCTACTACTCTCTCCCTGCCTCTCTCTCTCTCTCTCTCTCTCTCTCTCTCTCTCTCTCTCTCTCTCTCTCTCTCTCTCGGGAGAGTAGGATACAGGATGTCAACTTGCAGAGTTGGACTCGCCGCCGTCTCAATAACACAGACATTGGTGACGCAGCAGAGCGTTAATAGCAGGACTAGTCGAGTTGGGGAATCAATTTCCACTTCAATTTATTAGCGCAAAAGTCAGGTTAAAAAAAAGCGGAATTCCTGCTACGCCGTACGTGGGGATTGGACGTTTTCTTTTCCACCCTCCACATTCCCTCACCTGAAGCACCTTCTACCTTTCTTCTTTTTCCCCCCCGGCTGGCTGGCTGGCTGGCTGCCTGTCTGTCTGCCTGCCTGTCTTGTCTACTGCCTGGAGAGTGAAGGGGAAAGCACTTGATAGACTTTTGAAGAGGTTTGCCCGAGGCGAAACAGCGCACACATCTCGTATAGAAAGCTTTTGGGTTGAGAGAGGGACACTGACACTGGGACCAGTGGCAACAGAAAAGAACCATGGAGGTCTGCTGTGGCACTTGGAGGAAACTTACTCTGCTCTCGTTCACCGTGATGTGGGGACTCTCAGGTCAGTCAACAACTTCTTTCTTTATTCTTTCTTTCTTTTTTTAACACGTTTTCTAATTTTTCCTCTTTATTGTTATCCGCTGGACGAAGACAATTGGCCACCTAAACTGACAAACAAGGCTATCACATACAATACAAAAGTCCTATTTTGTTGTATATAAAATTGCTTACATGAAAATATAAATTTTGGGCACAATCAATGACGTCACACCTGTTTTAGTGTGCAGCCTATTCAAGATTTTTTTGTTTTTGTATTTTTTTTTTACATACACCAAATAACACACGTACTCACATAGGCCCACGCCCACCTTAATGTTTCAGATATCCATTTGACTATATGATGTGCATGCATTTAACATTTTTAGACTTATTTTTATCACTGAGAGAACATTTTTATCCAGCGCGTTTGCCCATGTATGCCTGTATCTACAGTACTGCCTATTCAGTGTTTGATTGACACACCAAATAACACACACACACACTCACATACAGTATGCCAGCCTTTATATTCAGATTCAGATATTTTGTAAAGTAAAGCACGCACGTTGATCTTCATTTTCACTAATGATGTGCATTCATTACAACAGACTCATTTTAGACTCGTTTTATCACTGAAATTAAATCTATCTTTTTTTCTGCCCATTTTAGCCCCTATGCTTTCAGAAATATCTCCAGACATTCCATTCTTCCATACATTGCGTGTATTTCTTAATAAGATGAATGGCATTGAAACGTTCCTGGCATATTTGCACCACAGTTAAATAGGCCTAACTGATGAGAAAAATGAATAGAAGAGCTCCCTTTGTGGGGGGATCTTCTCCTGCACGTGTGACACTGTATGGAAAGTGGGGAGTGGGAGGTGTGTGTGTGTGTGTGTGTGTGTGTGTGTGTGTGTGTGTGTGTGTGTGTGTGTGTGTGTGTGTGTGTGTGTGTGTGTGTGTGTGTGTAGTGGGGGGAGATTTTAAGCCTGAAACACCTGTTTGTTTTTCCACAGGATTTGAAACAAGTGTGTTACACATGATTATGTCTTCCAGGGAATAATCCGTTTATAGGCTGCTACAACATTGGCTCAGCCGTCACTCTCTCTCTCTCTCTAGCAATACGTATTATAAACTCCTACTTCCACTGATGGCTGTTACAGTACACACACACACACACACACACACACACACACACACACACACACACACACACACACACACACACACACAGCCTACTTTCACACCCACCATCATCTCTTTGATTTGAAGAGAAGAATTGGGGCACGGGTGTTTTGCAAATGGTTTTTAGGGAATGAGAAGTTGTTGTAAATGATTCATTCAGGTAAAAAAATTAATTGAACAGTCTAAAAAAAAGGGAGATCCGGCTTACACTTTACAGCAAAGGACGATTATAAGTCTTCATGATATATCCAAAAATATGTTAGACAAATTGTACTTTATTTTTTGGAGAGTTTTATAAAACCTCGAGTACAATTGTGTCCATTAGACCTCATGCCTGGAGGTCATATACAGGCACATTTGACAGAAAAATCACCTCTACAAAACAAGGCTTTGCTCTAAGTTCATATTCACCTCGCCATACATTTTGAATCATCGTTCAATCGTTCCTTAACTACACTCTGGGCATCAACAGAAACTACATTTTTGGTGGATGGCACTCACGAACGCCACTGTCATGCACTATTAACTCAGCGTTAATATCCATTAAAGTCAATGGGCTCCATCTGCTTCAGGTGGGTGCGTATGAGTTCCAGCAATCGTTCCGGGCGACTTTCCATTTAGTCTGCGACTGCGACAGCGAGCGAGAGAGCTTTAAACGTGTCTTGAATTTGCTCTCGGCTGCTCGGAGCCTGACTGTGTGTGAACTTTTCAGCGTTCTTGTTGCCAAAACAATGGCATGCGCTGACGCAGGCAATCTCAGGCTGGTCTTCTACACCCAGAGGGGAGGAGGGGTTTTACCTGAGAAATGCCACAGACCCCTATGATGACATCATGGTTTTCGACTACCTATTAAAGGTGAAGTCAGCAATTCTGGAGATTGCCTGTTGTCAAAAAACACTTTTTGTCAAAAAGAGTGAATATCTTCTCAAAATCCACTACATGTCCGTCCTTTGTGTTTGCTGAAAAACAACCTTGTGTTAATACACATCGGAGGCCCTCCAAACGGACATGTACACAAAGGGTAAGTACTGTATGGGGGGCCCACTGCAACATGCCCGGTTACAGAGCCTAGGCTGTATATTAACACTGGATTTTTTTCTTCAGTGCATATACAGTACAGACAGGTAAGGGATCACTGATGTTGACGGAAAGTGATTTTGAAAACAAGCCTTCTCCAGAATAGCTGACTACACCTTTAAGGTATTTTGCTAGTTATGCCTCTGAGTGAGTGACTAATCATGTGGAGTTTTAACAGCAGGCTGTGATTGGTTGTCACACACACACACGCGCACACACACACACACACAGCACACAACAGGGCAACACAAACCCAGTAGCTGACCTTGACCTCGACATTTGACTCACCATCAATCGCCCTGCAGGTGTGTCCTGAAAACACACAGTGGTCAAGATACAGAGGGAGGAAGCGTTCATGAATAGCAGCCGGCGGTGACAGGAAAGCCTTGCTGCTCAGAGGCTCCCATGTAGCCCACAGCGTTACAGCAGGAAGTCAGCAAGCCACAAACAAGACCTCATTGGCTGTTTTGGTTCAAAAATCACAGCAGCTGAGAACGCTATCAAACTGTAAGTGGCAAGAGAAATTGATGGGCAGTCATGGTCACGTTTTGAAAAAAAAGGCTACACATGTTATTTTTTTAAATAGAGGGCTCCAATGATGTTTGGCTCACTCGCTTGCATACTCAGACAGTATTTTGGTATTTTTACCACACATTTTTTTAATGTGTCTAATTTACCTGTATAGTAAATTCTTTTTTTGTGTGTGATTTGACTGTTGGTCGGACAAAGCATGACATTTAATGAAACCAGTTTGGGCTCTAAGAGATTGCGATGGTCATTTTTTTGAGTTTGATGGACCAGTCAGTTAAAGGTGGAGTCAGCAATTCCGGAGATTATTGTTGTCCAAATCCCTTCTTGTCAAAATCGGTGAAAATCCCCTCACGATCCCATAGCTGTCCGTACTGTGTGTGTGCTGAGAGAGAAAAAAATCCAATGATTTCACACATACTACGCTCTGTAGACGGGCATGTTGCTAGCTATGGTGGGCCCCTTTGTTTACATACCCTTTGTTAAAATTCCAGGTTACAGAGCCTAGGCTGTGTATTAACACCATATTTTTTTTTCCAGTGCTCGAACAGTACGGACAGGTAGTGGATAGTGAGGATATATTGTCACTGATTTTGACATCAAGCATTCTCCAGAATCGCTGACTCCACCTTTAACAATGAATGAATTCATAAAAATAAATGATTAGTACCACATTGGTTTAAAGCAAGAGCAGTAAACGCACAGTTTTGTGAGTTTAAATTCAAGCTTAACCGTGGCCGTCCGCTGAACTCTGTCCTCTCTTCAGTCCATTGTTTCTACATTTTGTACATGAAGCTTACGCACCATAGTAGTCAACTGTGTTACTGAGTCAAGTGAACCCATTAAGATTGTCTCAGTGACGTGGTGTTTGGATCAGCTAATGTGATTACATTAGCCAAGGTTCAATAGGCTAATTAAGCACTGTATTGTAATTGCTTCAATGAATAGCCCTTCGGTCATTTGTTCTTAGGCGAGTCAACTCACCAAATCCCATACGGGGGAAATTTCATATATATTTTTTTTGTATTATTTCATTCAAATGGTGCTTAAGACATCCTTGTCTGTCGCTATAGGATTTTATTCTTAGATGTGTCTTGTTCAGACCCTCTAATCCATGTTATATTATGGACATATTCAGTCTCTAAATGACTCAAAGTCAGGTCAGATTGTCAGTTTCTTTGGTATATTTGCCCCAGATAGTAGTAAAGCTGTTTGAGTGATGGCATCGTCACTTGATTCCCCAAGTGGAAATGTGCATAACCCCAATTTGTACTATCTTCAGATGTTCCCAGCTCAAATAAAATGGACAGAGTGCAATGGAAAGAACTACTTTTTTTATACCTCGCAGCTTTGTGTTGCATTGTGCAGTGTGTGTGTGTGTGTGTGTGTGTGTGTGTGTGTGTGTGTGTGTGTGTGTGTGTGTGTGCGCAAGAAGTGATAAGATGCATTTACATGAGCACATGCGGTAATCTTGAGGCTACACATTCCTTATCCAAGGCCATTTGTTCATGGCAACCATGTTAAAGCCATATACCTTACCTCTTGACCAACCACAGTTCAATTAATCTTCTATTCGGGACACGACACGCCATCCTGCAAAAGAACATCTTCATCTGTTTTCCAGGTTTGTCCGTCAATGGACTTTACTTATTTAACAAGGTCAATCCATACGTGCCTCAAAGGCTTCATTTTAATGGGGAGGTTGGGGGAGGGGGGGGGGGGGGCTATGTCGCTGCTGCTGACTTTCCATAGCAGCTCTCAGTGTTCCAGGGTATTGAATGAGACGGTTACAACAAGCTTTATTTTTAGATGCGTGTATTGTTTTAATACAGAGGCCACTTAGGCCACTGAGCCTTCCCCCCATTATAACACAACCATATCTTCAAGCTTGGCATACTGACACACTCTCTACTGTGTGTATGTGACAACATTGGTTTGTTTCCTGTCTCGCTCGCTATTGTTTCCCCTGACATGCACTGCATCTCAAAATAAATATATATTATATATGTCCCCCAGGAGAGTGCCAAAGGGAGGGTCGTGGAATGCAGTTCACCCAACTCACACAACCAAGCCCTTATCTCTAATTGGCTATTTCTTAGAATAATACCAAATGGATGTGCGCCAAATCCCCCTTTCCCCCTCTTTGAGCCAGGATTAGGGGGCGGTTTGAAGCCCGCGCTCCTCATGTATGTGTCCCCGACAACTGGTGGAATTTTGATTTGAGGCAGGAGATAGAGGGATTTAACCTTCCATACGTAATGACACAGAAATACAACGGTGCACTTTTTCCGCGAGGCAGTTTGCTGTCCAATCGTCAGCAGCACGTGTACCAGTGCCTCTTGTAATCCTGTGTATTTACACCCATTACCACCATGTACAAGGCCCAAGAACAAGAACCCAAAGGGAGATTAGTGCCGGGTCAACATCACAGCGATGGGTCAAGAGAGAGGCTTCCTATCCACAAACAATACCACATTCTTTACGGTTATTTTTCATCTCTTTCTGTATTTCATTGGAATCAATTTGTTTCTTTGTGGTCATTTGCTGTTTCTTTGTATTGTTTCTGCATCTCTTTTCTAGTAATATTATTTAATATTTTAAGTCATTTGATCAATTTCCTTAAGAAAATGTTAACAGTCACTCAAAACAGAGGCTCTGACATCCACAATTGTACCTCAATCTTACTGTGAGTCTAATAATACCGCAATTAGGCCTGGGGTCGTGTAAACACCTTAATCTAATTATATTACCTTAATTGAAGTCCCGTTTTTTTACAGGATTAAAGCAGCGATTAAAGAATGTGGAGCATGGCGGTATTAGCTGCATATTTAAAAAAGACAGCTTTGACCTCCAAAGACCATGTTCAGCGGTAACCATTGGAGGTTTAGAAAAGTTCCGACATACACTGACTATTTTTAAGCATACACAAACATTCATATTTTTAACCTCGAGATGAGATAAACTGTGGGAAAGTGTCATAACTTGTTGCTCCGGAGGCGTGTTGTTCCTGTCACATTTGAAATGCACGAAAATGGGAATTTGCTACTTTACCCTCAAAGTGAGAGTGCGCGATTGATTAATGTTTTGCAAGCCGTGACATGCATGTCGTCAGGATGTGCGATATATGTTATGGTTGTCCCTTTTTCCTGGTCTTTTTTTTCTTCTTCTCTGATTTCCAATCTCCATCCATGGACCCAGAAGGAAAGAAGGCCTCCCCTCAGGGGTCATGAGAAAGCCACTGGGCGACTTTCTCAAACATCTTAAAGGCACAGACACACATACTTCCTCAAGTCATCATTCTGTCCCCTGCCGCATCACCCCCCCCCCCCCCCCTCCTCCTCCCCTTGAAAAGCAAGAATCCAACATCAGCCAACTTACACATCAGCCAACTAACACACACACATGGGCAGAGCTATTGAACATGGCTGTTAACATTTATTTTGTCCAAACCATGAGTGATTGGTTGCCCTAGAAAGATGCCTGTGAGCTCTTGATAGAAATTTCTGGTGGACAGTAAAACATGTTTCTTGTGTATTGTTTTGCCCACGGGCTAAATAAACAAGAGCTATTCCCAGCTGATGTTTGCTTGGTGATTCCATTTATGGATCAAAATAGTTTTTTCCCCCCTCAACAAAAAGGCATTATGCATATAAATAAATACAAGATGTATATAGTATATTTATAGAGACATTTCTGTATGGGCTTGTCCCCCTATAGTCATAATAATGGCATGGGTGGCACACACAATACAAGAATGCAATGTCAGGTTCATACCCAACTCCTAATTAATGTTTGGGTGTGAAGCTATACTGTAGTCAGGCTTTTGACAGTACACGGACTGATGACTACTTCCAGCAGAGAGAGTCACAGGAGACTCATCAGGTGGTTCTTTAAAGAGGACCTATGATACTGTTCGACTTTTATGACCTATAAACGTTGTTATAATTATTTATAGTAATGTTTAACCATACTAGCGTATCAAATAATTACGTACATGCATTTCGACGTATTCCCTGCTGACCGTCTGGGGTGGCTATGCAGAGCACTAAACACTATGGCAGCCGGTCGAGAAATAACTTGTTCAAATTTCCGGGTAGTTTGAGTCACGCACCCGGATGTTTCCATGTATGGTAATGCTGCTCAGGCAAGCTCCGGCTGCATGCCCCCACCTTCCTGAAAATCTACCGCTGCTGGAAGGAAGGTAACCAATCACAACGGATTGGGGTTTGCAGCAGGGGGGGAGGGGCGGAGATGCTCAAAGCAGTGTGTAGAGAGAGACTGCTGTGCTTGCTAGGGTAAGAGGAAGAGTGTCCCGAAAATCTACATTCTACGTTTTTTGTGATGTGATTCGTGTCAGGTTGCTCTATAGCAGTTTTTAACAAGAAATTAAGACCAGAAAAGTAGTATAATAGGATCCTATTCAGTGATGTTGTTTGAATAGGAAATATCAATTACACCAAGGGTGTCTAACTCAATTTCACAAAGGGCCACTCTACGATATGATAATCACACTAAGGGTCAGATATGTAGTTTACCGACAAGCCTTTTTTTTTATCCAAAAAGTAAAAAACAACATACCTATGAATATATTGTAAAACAACCTGCGTACAGGGCATATAGGCTAGGTTGTTTCAACATTTGGGGGTACAAATTATAGGTGGGGGGTATGGGGGCTTTTCTAGAATCAATTTAGTCGAATTTTTTTCTGTGAAGAAGACGACATTTAGGTTCATTGAGAAAAAGCTATTATGGAATATAATATTTTTTTAGGAATTATGACCCAGCACCGGTGTAAACTATTTATGACAGGTAATGAAATGCAAAGCCACCACTGGAAACAAAAGGGATGGGCTATCAGTAGCTAGCTAACGTTAGCTACATAACACATAACCAGATAATGTTAGCATTCATCCTTAGACACTTGACACAAACAAACATCAATATTAACATGCTATTTAGCTAAATAGATTGGCCTACTTAAAGCCCTTTAGAAAACTGACATATTTTCTTTGACGCAAGTTCATCAATTCATGGCTTAAAATCCTGAGCTGTAGAGCTTTCAGCAGACATTCCTAGCGGTAAGCTGCGCGAGTGTCCACCCGTTGGGAGCGTGGGCGACATGCGGATATGACACAGGCTAGCAGCAACAAAAATATATATATATATTTTCTTTTTTTTTAATCTAAATTGATATGCAAATGATTTTTATAGCAGCGGCGGAAAAATGTGACCCTGGGGGAAACACTGAGTTAAAATCAATCACTTTATTGAACAGATTTAACATTTTGACTTCATATTAGGTTCTTTAATAGAGGTTCTTCAGGTGATTTCGTCTGCGAGTCAGTGAGCTCCATGGTAACACTAGCGAGTGACAGGCTGACTGAAATGCTCTTTAGCTGGACAGAAACTCCCCTCTCCAAACCCCTCTTCAAATCCACAGACGTTCATCTTTAGTGTTGCACATAGTTGCGACCCCAACAGAGTTGGTCCACATATTCACCCCCCAAAGCCCCATTCTGAGCCAGTAAAAAAAACCTGATGTTAGGCATTGTTACGGTTTCCCTGACTAACTGGTGTCCCAGCAGAACAAACAATGTGATACAGGACGTAAAGAGGTTTAACCTGAATAAAAACCCTGAGGCATTGGGCCAAATGCTTTGCAGCATATAACACCACCAAGCTCTGCAGTCCAGCTTATACTGCCAAGGCTTGGAACCAGGGCATCCTGCCTGCCTCACACAGAACCCTGACACAGCAATACCTGGCTGTGGGCGGGTAAGACACACTCTGGTACAGGTAACGCTGCAGTGTAACATGAAATCAGTGTGGATCAAATTTGAACTATAACACAGTAAATGCAAAAAATGCAATCATTACTCAGAACTTCAGTGTCAGCTTGCAAATGAACATGCTGTTGTGAAGTAAGGTCTTAAGGAAATGAAACTACGAAAAACATTTCAAATACGCCATGTTTTGCAACTTCCCCGTCTTTTGCAATCTATCAGAAATATACTACAGCTGCATATTAAAAAATGTCAGAATGTCACAATATCAGAAGATCCAATGTAGGGGCTTCTGAGAGTTGAGACTGTGTGAATAGTCCGTTTGACATTTTCTTGAAATAGTTTTTCTCTAATTTCTGTAAAGCAGACTGAAGTGTGTGTCTAGGTATGAGGCAGAGGAGGGTTCTCCTCTATTGATACACTAGCTCTCTCTACTATCAGTCATTTACTCTGGGAACAGCAGGAAGCTCTTTCAATCACAATTTAAAGTATTCGTAAAACAGGACATTACGAGGAATGGAGGTCCCTCCGTTCCTTGGAATAAAGAAAGACAGACACTGCTTGGTGAGTAGGGATGTAACTAGGGATGGAGCCGATCTTATAGAATATCTGGTCCGATATGGCTTGAATCTACGTATCGGATATCGGACTGACAACCCAGATTTTTATTTTACATTTTCTTGAAATCTAAATTATTTTAACTATGAAAGAGTGAGCGAGCTGCGCTTTCCAGTTAGACATACAGTACATATCAGTGTGTAAACCACTGAGCTAACCAAAGCTAACTCCAGTGGTTGACACTAACGGTTGCCCGCTTGCCCGGGGCAACTGAAAATAATGTTTGGGCAAGTTTTTCCCGCTAACTCACACAAAATAGATCAGCTATATTCGCAATTGAGCAGCTGCGCGCGGCAGCCAGCAGCATCACGGTCGCTCTTTCGCACTCGATCTCTCTCTCACACACACACACACACACACACACACACACACACACACACACACACACACACACACACACACACACACACAGCCTGTGTGCGCGCAGTTTCGCTGTCTACATTCCGAAAGCAGGCTCTATCCTACGGACCTTGTTCCGCTATATTCAAAACCCAGAAATCAATAACGTTTGAGCTTATCGATACCGCTATGGAGTCCAGTGGGCTAGGTCACATTGTGTAATTTTGAATATCGAGTCGGGTCATCTTCATCTAATTAGGCCTACTTCAGTGTATTATTCCATCACTGGACCGCATCATGGACTGTAAAAGTGTTCTACCTTCAACTGTCTTGAAGAAACTCCTTCAACCCGCTCCGTCTCCCAAAAAAAAAAAAAAAACTCTTGTCTGCTGAGCCGCTGCCGCTGCAGACGGGCTCGGCACCGTCTCACCATTCATTCAATGCAGCAGCCAAACGAGAGACTCTGTAGCAAGTCCCGCAGTTAAAAAATCTGCAGGATAAGACCTAGTTAGCTAAAAAAATCGCTAACGGTTCAAATGTGATGTGTTCAGGCCGGCTCAGTAAAATGATTATTGGGCAAAGGTCAATAAAATGACATCATGATGTGTTCAAATGTAACATCAAGAAAATAAGAAATTTTAGTTTTTCATGGGAAGCTTGAATAATAGCCTACAGTTTGGGTAAAAAACTTGTTTTCCCAGCAATATAAACTAAATAGTAGGCCTAAATATGGAATTATGACCTGCTTAAAGTCCTATCCTGAACTCTGCTCATCTTATAAGCATTTAAAGCAATAATACCAGTTCTCTTTAAACAAAATAATAGAAAAGTATCGATAAAGATTTGGATTGTGGAGTCTTTATAATGGTATCAATATGAATAGAAATTAATGATCCCCCTCCCTACTTACAGTGTAACTGGGCAATAGCTTTAACATGGTAGACTTTAATCATTTTATGGCACACGATCACTTTTTGGCACAATGTGACCGTTTTAAATAAGTAAAATAAGTTAAATTTTTCTGAGGAAGCTAACATTCAGCTTGACTCTGAGCTAGACTGAGTTTTCTGAGCCCCTGGGCCAGGCGCATGGCAAAAAGAGGTCCTTCACGATGCTGCAGCAGGACCAAGCGCTTGGTGTTGTGTGATGTCATGATATCTAGGCTTATATGAATTGTTGTTGGTTGTTTGTGATCAGGATGAGACAAGTAAGCAGTGTTGCATTTAAGAGATACGGTTCGCTAAAATGTATAATTTAATTAGCCTATATATATATCATTGTTTAACAGTTTTTTTGTTTTTTTTGGGCAAGTGAACACAACATTCGGGCAAGTAAAACATTACCTGTACTTGCCCTATGGGCAAGTGCATTTGAAACCTTAGTGCCAACCCCTGGCTAACTCCAGTCAAGGAAGTGGAGAGGCTTCTGCTCTGTGCTCCCTGCGAAGTAGCAGGGAGGAGCTTGGCTGGAGCTTAGACCTGATAGACCTTCTATCTTCTGTTTATTAAAACGGTACCAACAAATGTTACTATGTAAAATACAGTCAGAGAGAGGAGGACTGTGCAGATAAACACACCACCACATATTTGAGTGGGACAGAAGTGAACATTGAGAGGGATTATTTTTGTGTGAGTGTATGAAGATAAACCTATATGCATTTGTGTATATTTCTTGCTCTTTTAAATGTCTGTGTTGCTTAAGCCTTACTGACCTTACACATAACATCACCACCAACAAAGAAATGTAGAATAATTATGATATCCGATATCGGTATTTTCCTATATTGGATCTGAACTAAAAATAGTGGATCGGTGCATCCCTAGATGTCACAATATATTTTTAGCACAATACGATATGTATTGTATCGGCCGATACCCTCGGTAGAGTCTGGCAATCAAGGCAAAAACCAATCCGTGCACCTTTACATACAACTAATTAAACATTGTTGTATTTTCCCATTAGCCCTTGAAGACTTTACTGCAACTGGTGCAATAAAACATTGGATATGGTTCTCCAAAACAATACCATTATTTATATACATCTATTATACTACTTTTCTGCTCTGCATAGCCACCCCAGACGGTCAGCAGGGAATACGTCGAAATGTATGTACGTAATTATTTGATACTCTAGTATGGTTAAACATGACTATAAGTCATTATAACAACGTTTATAGGTCATAAAAGTCCAAAAGTATCATAGGTCCTCTTTAAGGACAGTCTAGCTGCTCTGCTCCTCTCTTGAACCCTCGGCTTCACATCATGTCAAAAAACCTCTTTCCCTATCTTCTAGACAGAGTATGATAGCAACCCACTGATAATAACTAAAAATAGGTCACTGAACTGTTGAAAGATCCCAATGACATGGTAAAGCTATATATGTAAATTCCTGGCACCTGCCCTTCATAGTCAGAAACTTGTTGCCCCTGTCTTTAAAGCATGCCGAGGCGCCCATGTTTACAGAACACAGTGGAAAGTGGACAGAGGTTGTGCCAACAATCAATTTTTTTGAATTTTTGGATGACATAAAAGAACATTGCTGATTAAAATATCAAGAGTCCACGAGGGTTAGTCACAAATCATGTGAATCGTACTCACATACATGGTTTAGGATTACAATGACGCAGCAGTATATCTAGCCCACCGTAGATTAAACTAGGCATCTCTTAACCTAAATATGTCATAACGTCCTGAAGTGCTCAATAACAGCACGGCTACAGTGACTGCAGTTATCAGTCCCCTCCCTCGTCCCTACAGCACCAGATTAACACGCGGCGGTCTTCGCCAGACAGTATTGCGATGGAGAGCATTGAGTTGATTTGAGCGTTTTTCTGCCACAGCTGTTTGAACAAGCACTGTAAGCCAACTTTACACTGTCTGTTGAATAGTACAATATCAATTCACAATTAAAATTTAAAAGAATGTCCCAGCAACATTTATCAGTTTTCTAATATTCATAAATGAGTCTTTTCCCTGTATAACAGAGTTGTTTTTCTTGAACACCCAGTACAGTTATCTAATGGCTTTTGAAAGGGTCTCCTAAGGTCAAGGTTTTGTTGAATTTTCCGTAACCCCACAGGGGACCACTGATACCAAAAGAGGGGTTTTTCAAGAGCCCTGCTAGTGCCAAAGGCTACGTAGCCTATCATGTAGCCTTCCGGTTAGCCAAGACGCAGTTTGCTTCCTGTGGCGCTGACAGATGTTGCGAGCAGTAGTCAACAACAGCCTCTTCAACCACATATCCTTATGACCTGTCCTTCGAAAAAAAAGGAAAGTTAATAAAGCTGTGGACAGACGGGAATTGAGGGCATGGGCTTAGACAAGATGGGCTGTGTCATTCTGACTTGGAGGTACTTAGGTTGGTGGGCGGGAGGCGGGGGCTAGAGGACGTTGACATAATCCTGGTTTTCTTGTCAAAGTGTTTGGCCAGCTCATCATAATCACTATCAAATATCCGTTTGTCAGCTGATGCATTTAATGCCGTATTTATTCCAATCCCTTCCTTCCTTCCTTCCTTCCTTTCTTTTTTTTCTTTCTTTCTAAGTCCATCCACACCATAGACTGTATATAAAAGAGGTTGATACGTACGCAGGTATTTTTGTAACTGTACCTTTTTTGAGGTTGGGCCTTCTGTACACACGCAAACATCCCTACCAGACACTCAAACCGCAGCATTTTAAAAAGTCTGACCAAAGTGGAGATTATGGAAAACTCTATATTTCATGTATTTGTGGAGACAGGGAAACCGCTTGCATTGTGACCTCAATTTGCACATGGCAATTGTTGTTTACATCTGAGAATGCGCCACATTGCTCCTTAGAGATCCTTCTGACCAGGTCTTAAATGAACAGTTGCAGCCGATCATTGAGACGGACAGGTCTACGATTGCTTTTTAATGTTAACGCACCATATAGGACAGCTGCTACATTTAACATTTTGTGATCAACACTTATTTACATACATGGACAGAACCTACTTAGATACAAAGGTAGATACAATCCTGGTGTCATTCCATTTCATTTTTTCATTTTTCAGAACTCATTTAGAACCCAAACTAATTTATTTTTGAACAAATGTACTTGTACTGTAGAGGCAGCTTTGTAGCAGCAGGCTAGTCATATGACTATATTGTGTATCAGACTAATACAGTATGTTTGCATGCACACACACATAGTACTATGTTTACACCAACAGTGCCAAGTAGTCCTTTTGTCATTGACACAGCACTGACCCCCTGTGTGTGCTGAAAAAAAAACTTCTTTGGCATTAGCAGAAGTATAATCAGAGTGACCCGATGATAGCCTTGTCGGATGGCGTAATTGCGTGTGAGGTGACACTGGCAGCAGGCAGCTATGTGGAAAAAAGTCATTATAAGTCACACACACTATTAAGCCCAGGCTCATTGGGGCATCTGAGCTATAGTGGTGTTCTCAGTGAGGCAGAACCGGTGAAGACGTGCCGTTGTAAAGGTTGATGCTACTTGTCTAGGCTCTATGGGAGGCATGTTTGATGGACCTTTCAAAACTAAGTCATTTCCATATAGTAAGCCCCGGGAATGGCAGTGGGCTTGTTGCATTAAATGACATACACACATGTGAGAAAGAGACTTGCTCAGAGAGGTAGCACGTAGAGATGCTCAGTGTTGCTCAATTTGAGTAATGCATTAAAAAAGCGGCACTTACTTTAAGGCAGTTTGTTCATAGGCGTGACTGTTTAGGGTAGCAAGAGTTAAGAGGAGATAGCAAGAGGTCCTCTGGTGAAACTGTATCACTGTTAATCTGTATCATTTTTCTTACTGGAAAAATATAGTGCCAATCAAATCATGCATCACCTGCCACTGCCCACAGACAAACTGTAAGTTCCACCAAATGCATAGATGTATTTCAAAGAAACAGGGAGCACCCATACAGTAACATTGTATACATGATTACAACACAACAGACCATACATAACGATATGTAAATTTCAGTGATGAGGCACAAGAAATCATACATCAATAAACATGGCAAATATTTAAAGAAAGACAGTCAAAAATGTTGACAAAAATCCCTTAATCCGCTGTTGTGGTGAGTAATGCTACAAAGACACCCATTTCCTCTTGATGGAAGGTTCACTATAGTAGTGGAAATGCTCCGGATTGTTCTCTCCATCACCTTATATCCAGAGCAGCGTGGCATTGGTGAAACAATCAGTGTAATTGGCCACTAATAAAGCTCTACTAAAAAACATTTTACTGCGCACCTTCGAAATGTAACAAAGACAATGCTTTGGCCGCCAAATGAATAAAACACCTTCCCTCAGTCTGAGCATTACCTCACTATTAAATGAGGAAACTAGAGCTGCTTCCATTAGATGTACCAGTGTGTCTCACAAACACAGGTGCCATCCACACAGTCTAGGAGGAGTGTCACCATATGCCAGCATGATAAATGATTGCACTATTGATCAGCAGCATATTAAAAAGCACCATTTCCAGGTAGTCCTTTCAGGGTGTGACAGAGAGAGAGAGAGAGAGAGAGAGTCTAACTGTTTTTAAATGATCAGCCAGGCACAGAGGCAATCCACACAACTAGAGCAGTGCGCTCTATGCATTTACAGGGCTCACCTATACGTGACATGAAATATGATTATAACATGAAAGGTCTAGTGGTAACCCAGGGTTTCCTGCAGCCCAAATATGTTTTTTTCTCTTTTTTGCACATATGAAAAGACATTTTAGATCAATAAAAAAGGAACAAGATATGTATAGTATAGTGAAAAAATAAATAAAAATAAAGCTAAGACCTGAACTGTGCAGGACGAACCCAAAAAAAAAACACAAGGGCTTTTCGGGTGGCCCTCCAAAGACAAAACACTCAACAGAAAGGCAAATAAAGTATTAAAAAGCCTAACATAGCTAATCCTTAAAGTCTCTCTGCCCTACTGCATGGTACACTAGCAGCTCTATCGATCCCCATTATCTTCTCCAGCTCATGCCTGTGATGTTCTAGAGGGCAGGACCTCCTGTCATCTCTCCACCACTGACTCGCTGAATTGAATGTTCCTCCACACTCCCTCCCCACACAAATACAATTTAATTTCTTAACATTTGTTTGCGATGGAAAGGCAAAATGATTATATAATAATAATAAATAATCATTTTCATTTTCAAATAATATCATTTTGTATCTACATACAGCTGTGCTCACAAACATCTCAGTATGTCTATTATCTACGCTTTTAAATCTCCAACCCCTTCCTCTTCCTCTTCCTCTTCCTCCTTGCCCTCATCTTTCCCTCTTCATCTCTTGATCCAGCCCTCCTCTCCTTCTCCTTCATCCATCTCTCCTGAGGGCTGCAGCTCCGGCATCTCATCAACATCAGTGTCTGGGGTCAGCCGCGAGGGTTAGAGCATTGGGGCGGGGGGGAATGGGGGGGGGGGTCTGTGTGTGTGTGTGTTTTTCAATCCTTTCTCGTTGTGTTTTATGTGGTTTTAAGGTGAGACACGGGCACAGCAGGCACAAAACATTGTTTTTTTTTCAAGCACTGGTCCACATTGAGAGGAGGCTACTTTGCTTCCCGCGTCTTCTTTCATACTAACATAGATAAAAGGTCCAAAATGAACATTAAGGTGTTTATTGGACTAAACCTTGTCTGTGTTTGCCTTTACATTTCTCCAATCCTAACCAGCATTTCACGGCCATTATTATTCCAAATTGATTTTTTTCAATAATCTGAACCAAAGATCTCAACATTTGCATTCAAACATTTAAAAAAAATTGAATGCAAAGAATATTTGTTCTAATGTACGTCATCAACTGGCAAAGTTTCATGATGATATCCATCTAAGTAAAACATGTTGAGTTTGAGTTAGTCTACATACTGAACCCTCACTCCTCAGCCTCAGGTTTTAATGCATTTCTTTTTCTTTCTCTAAAATCATCCCTCCGTCTATCTCTCCCTCCATCTCCCTCCTCAGTTCACTGATCCCTTCCTCCCTGGGTGGTGTGTATGTAATTATAAGCTGTTATCTATTTTTCCGTCACACACAACTACACTCCGGAGAGGGGTTGATGTCATTATCTGCGATAATGGCTCAGAGGTGCAGTCACCCCCCCACCCCCCCATCAACCCTCCCTCCACCGTCTTCACAGCGCTCTCCACCATATACAGTATAATTGCTATTTATTGAAAATATCTCCCACATTGACGCCCTCACCCTGTACTCTCTCATGGCTAATGCACCCTCTCCCACAGACAGTCATGGGAGTGGATATGTTTTAATACGTCGATAATATGCTGAGGGATCCCCGCCAACACTCACATAATTGGATTTCTCTCAACTCTTCAACAGCCCTTAGAGGAGAAAAAGTTTTCATCAGATTGAATACCAAAGTCCTTTTAACAAACTCTTTCACAACCAACCTGTAATTGGCACAAGTCCTGCACATCAAATGACCGAAATATGAAGATTGACAGAAGGGTTTTCTGATCTGACCCCCCCCCCCCCACGTCAACAAGACAGTATCATTTCTCAGTTCATCTTAATGTAGAGCACAGATAGACAATGACAGTAAACAAATAACAGTAAAACAATAGTATATATTTGGATAACATATAACAAGGTGCTACGGTGCTATATTGAGCAAAAAATTACCTTTTGGGAAAGTTAAGCTTGTGTATTGCATGTGTATTCACTAGGGGGAAATTGACATACTGTATATTGCACTTTGCCCTGGGAGCCCTCTGGGAACTCTGACTTGTTGAGACAAGATAACATGCCTGTCTGGGCTCCATAGAATCGATTCAGCCTTCTTTAAGACCTGACAATAAAGGGTGTGTGAGTGACAAGGAGGACTGTTGCTAGCACCTTAACAGTAACCCAGTCTTTATTTGTTTTGGGCATTCAGGATGCCATACAAGGTTAAAACTGACTCAATCAATATACATTTTAAAAAGCATCATTACTTCATGCTCAATATCAAATCATGTACCTTAAGGCATCGAAGGCAATACATCCAAGTGTTCAGATCAAATAAAATAATTGTCGGAAATTAATTTACAAAGATAATTGTCGCCTCCAAATATATCTATTCCCTGGACTTTTGAGGTCACGTTTACTGTAGTTTTGAGCATCAAACGGAAGAAATCAGACTTGAATTGTTAAAAAAATAAATATATGATTTGGGTCACATGCACATGATTATGGTCTAAGTGACGAAATATATTTTTGGTCACTTATTTTCAATTGACTGATTCAGTTGTACCCCTTTTGAAGGAGTGTCCTTTTCCAGGTGGGCTGTTTCAATTGGGTTGTTGTTTCTGTCCTCCCTGATAAACTTCCCCTCACTCTTGGTAAATCCCCTCACAAGAGCCTTGATATCCAGCTGCTCAGGTCCAGCTGTCCCCCACACTCAGCCATTGTTAATTGTGAAAGTCACCGAGGGTCTGTGAGCCCACGGAGAGGCTGCTGGATCAGTTTCCTCACGGCGAGTGTCTGACGCAAGTTCTATTTTCTGGTTCTCCAGTCAAAGAACAATGGCACATAGGAAAAAAAGCTGACTACAAGATTGGACAGGAAAGTACAGTACAGGAGGAAATACTAACTTTAATAGAGGGTCTATGCACTGTGTTGAATACTAGGCTCTTTCTGAATGTCACCGTTGCCTTTTGCTGTGTCCCACTCCTTCCATGTATCTGTATGCAGCAAGCGCTATAGTGTACACACACACACACACACAGGCTCTGATCTACAGTACAGAGGCTCAGAAAAGTCCCCTTAATCTCCCCCTGCACATGTGTTTGAAGAGGTGGAAGTCTCTGCGCTAAATGCTAAACAGGATCTATCAGGATTAATTCGGTGCAGTTTAGCGCGTATATTGCTGACTCTGTTTCAGGCCTGATGTGGCGGCTGCTGTAATGCTCACCACTTCGACCACACACAGTGACAGATTTTCTGTAATGTCGCATGCAGAGTTTTCTCCCTGAGTCACTCTTGCTAAACCTGGGCCATTTCATTATTTATTTCTCACAGAAAGTGAAAGAGAGAAAGCCTTTAATGTGGAGCATCCTATTGATATTTGAAGCGTTCATTAGTGACTGGTCATTACGTTCACCGATGTCCCGAGGCCAACCATCCGCGAGAGCCCATTAACCCCTGTCGTTAAGAGTAATTAGCCACAAAGTGCTCACTTTTTTTTTTTTGAGCGGATATTTTAACTCACTCTGTGGATTGTTTATGTGGATGTGTGCATGAAGTCCTCAAGGCAATTGGCTGTCTACATTAGGCAGGCAATTGACCTATCGGTGCTCTATTTCTGTAATCCCAAGAAACTTCTGTTTACAGGCAGGGACGTGTATTTGACTAGAGGTGGAGTCTGGAGAATGCCTTTTGTCAAAATCAGTGAAAATCTCCTCACAGTCCCCTACACGTATGTACTGTGTGTGCACTGAAAAAAATCTTAGACTCTGTAAACTGGAAGGGGGGCCACTGTTGCTAGCCACATGCCCGTTTACAGAGCCTAGGCTGTGCATTAACATTGGATTTTTTGTCTGCCCGCACACAGTACGGACATTTAGCGGATCATGAGGAGATATTCACTGATTTGACTAAATGTGATCTTTACAACATGTATATTAAATGAAGGGATACAAATATAAAAGGGGAATAGGATGAAACATCACAGCTATGAGGGATCCTGTCAGATGGGTAAAGGTCAGGACTTCATTTTATGTATGAATGGACATTTTATACGCGGGTACGTACATACACAAAGGCCTTATTAAATGGCTTCATTACACTGTCATGTCAAATGAAAATCCTCATTCAGATGCAACATGTTTCTTGTCCCTCTGCAAGCCAGTTGCTTTGCCGCGTGCACCCCCACACCGTTGCCACGACGCTCCCGCCAATCCCCTCAATGGGGACACTTTAATCATGATGACAGATTCATATATCTCCACCCCCTTCATCCACACACACACACACACACACACACACACACACACACACACACACACACACACACACACACACACACACACACACACACACACTCTCCCCCACTCACTTTAATGCACATCCACTGGGAGGACCAAAGGCAAGCCGCGTCTGAGCTATAATCGCTCTCTCTCGAGTTTGGAGCCGCCTCTGCTATCACGATCATCTGGAAAATAACTTCAACAGATTCAGTTTAATAACAGCGGTTAGGCATGCACGCCATAGGAATACTAGTCTCTGTCTCATCTCCCCCTCCCTGATGCTACTTGTCAGCAAGCAAGACAACGCACAGGAGAAACCATCTCAACTCCCCTAGACCGCCCAAACTTGTCGCTCATCTGTCTCTTACCTCTCCGCCCGTGTTAAAAATAGGCCGGAGCTGTCAAGTGCCAACCTCCATTTTTTTCCTGTCGTTCTTTTGTTCTGTCGTTCTACCCCTCCCTTACTCCTCCTCCCTCTTTTACTCACTTTCTCCAGGTGTTCGCGGTTTGCCGGCTGCAGCTATGTTTTTTTTTTAACTGCGCACGGCTTGTCATTATAAACTGTTTCTCCAAATCCTCTCCTTGTCTGTCATGGTTGATATGTCGTAGCGGCGTACACAAAAATAAAAAAAAATAAATGTAAAGATAAAAAGGCACGATATGAAATGCAGGCGCACGGCCGCATCTCTGACGCTGAATGCCAGTTAAGTGTCAGCTTAAACCAAAGTCTAGTTATATCCAAGCGTGATCTACATTTCTACCTTCCTCATTTCCAAAAACCAATGTGTTCTGCCAAAGGTTTACAGCTTGCAATATGTACTATTTGCCATGGCTGAAACCTGATGAACATGTGTCTCAGTCAAACTGAACAACATCACTAAACTGTCCTGTGTGTGCTTGTGGGACTCATATGTTATGTTGCACTATATATTTTTTTCCAATTAATGGCATAAAATATGTTTGTGCAGTTTCCTTCATGTATGCATGCCTACTGTATTTGATTCTAAAATGACGTTAAATGCGAAAAACAGCGCAACATAACATGGTACACAAATAAGTCCCAACAAGCACCCAGGACCGTTTAGTAATGTTGTAAAGTGTATGTCCTGACTTTGTGGTGATGCATGCTAACTCTTCCATTGACAACCAGTATTTCTGATAAGCTAATTAGCGATGAGCGACCTTTGCTGCTAATTTCTTCTTAAAAATTGCACGCACAGTTCAAGGAATGGTTTCTGTTGCCTTGTCTTGAAACAGAGAGTGAGGCAACAAGCTAAACATGTACAGTGTTGAACTATTCCTTTAAGAATGCAAATCAGACAATCAAAGTGAGGAAGGAATGACCGGGGCTTTGGTGGGGATTGTGATTAGACTGTAGTCCTTCATCAGACTTCTGTTTATGTTTCTCCATCAAAGTTGGGGACAGGATTTATGCAATCAACATCACACATGCATACCTTGTGTTGTGATAAGGCTATAGGCGTGTTCGCTGTGTGTACTTGTGGAGATCTCTGTGAACCCATAGCACGCAGATACAAACACACATGCACACACACATGTACACGCACAGAATTTTAATCTGTGATCTTTATCACTAACGGAGGGCTCATTTATCTTCCCTTCACGCTTGATGAATGGGTTTGGTAAATAGTCACGCGTGTGTGTCTGCATGTCCGGACAGATATGTGTGTGTAATCAATTTTAAATGTCTATTGAAATGACCTGCCCTAGCAAGGTAGTGGTGTTTAGACTAATGCTGTTTTCCAGTGACTTCCTTTTCTCTAATGTGTTAAGGCAAGTAGACAGGTGATAATGACCAGATGAACCCTGTGAACCAGCCTATATTTTATCTCATCAGTCTTACAAAGTGTGCTCAAAGATAGCAGAGAAAAGAGCGACGCTGGGCAATTTGCATGAAATCAGTTAATCAATCATACCTTCAAAACAAGATCCATTGAATTAAAATCAAATAAACCATGTCTGCAAGTTGCCATTTTATTTTAAGTTTGTGAAATATTAAAATACATTTATAAAGAACAGATCACGAGAGATTTAGTGTGTTAAAGTGTGTGTGTGTGTGTGTGTGTGTGTGTGTGTGTGTGTGTGTGTGTGTGTGTGTGTGTGTGTGTAAATCATAAACCCACACAAAATACAGTTGTAGAAATGCCAGTGGTTGGTGTTAAAAAAAGGAACATTTTCGATGTTACAGTGGAGGTGATTGGAGGATAAGAAAATAGGTGAAACACACAGTCACAGTGGTCCAGGTTTTGGGTGCCTTGATCCAGCGCATGGACTCTCAACCCTATTAAGTGATATGGGTCATTTTTAATGCTCTGTGCTGCACTTGAGAAAGCAGCTCTCCTATAGCCTGCAGCATGCTCTTGCTCATGCATAAATTGCTTCGAGTTGCACATTGGGTAAAAAAATAAGATTTCCTAGGAACCTTCGTCAAGGTCAAGCTCTGCCGCAAATCTGTCACTTCAAGTCTTATTTGATCAAATAATATATATATATATATTTTTTAGCTTCATCTCAAGTATGGAATTTCAATCACTTGATATAACAGAGGGAGTTCTTTGAAGATGATCCGTAGCATTTCATGTGAAGTCATTGACCTTTGACCCCCCTTTTCAGACCATGCTGTGAGTGGTTTCCATCTGACGTTAACAGACAGTTGATGTCTATTTCTCATGGTCAGCCTCTTGTCCATGTCCACGCTCAATTATTTTATTAATAATTTAAAAAAATAATAGTTAATACTTAGCAGACTGCTGTGTTCTGTGCTGTGTCTCCTGTGTTAAGTTCAATGTTATGTTAATATAAGTGTTAAATCGCTCTTTATTCATACAGTGATCCCTCTCATAATGTGCGCGTTTCATAAAGCCGACTTCTCAGTCAGCTGCTCTGCATGTAATCGGTGAATAAACATTTCGAGGGATCCCGAAATTAATAACAAATCACAAGAGAGAACGCTACAAACCGACACCCGTCTCACTCATGGTCTCACTGCTGGTGCACGCCAGAGCGACAGATGGGTGAATGTGTATGCGCCTACAATGGCGGAGCAGGTAAAAATCCTTCCCAATGTCTGTTTTGATGGTTTTTATCATGTTTTTATCACACTTATGGCTCTGAGATGATGCTAGATAACTCGCTGCTTGAAGACAGCAGTGCATTAATGTGGTGACGTAGAGACGAGCGAGGGGACTGCTAACTGCAGTAACTGACAGGAAGTTAGCTAAAAGAACCATTCCGCTTACAGCACCTTTAATGTCCAATGTTGTGTTGACCCATCCATCCCCTGCTCTCCATTCCTACACAGACCGTATCGCTCTATAACAGAGTCACCTGACTGACTCCTTTGTTCTTAGTGAACCAGAGTCATATTTCCTACAGCTGGGGAACATGGCACTTCAACGTTACCCAGTCTTGTATGAGAAATGTAATGATAACTCCTTTCTTACTGATGGGGAAGTTTTTAATATTTCCTTTTGTTTTATTATTTTTTCTCGCTGAAGTCATTTAAAGCTCCAAAACTAGGAAGATTTTATTGAAAAAGAATACAGAATCTACAGAATCTACTGAAAACCACCTTTACTATTCCCTGTATGCTACACAAAGTCCAATAAAAGGAATTTTCAGACGACTACCTTTTCGACCCAACTTCAGTGGACAACTTCAAACTGCTCGATCAAAGAGAGATATGTTTTATTGAGGGACACACCTTATAGTTTGCTTTCTTGGTTGGCACCAGATGCCAGTATGAAATGTTGGTTGGTTTTCAACAGGTCCGGTTCTCCTTTCACACCTATCGTTTCCTCTGGTCTGAATAAGTTGGTGAAGTGGACCAAAATGCAGTAGCATAAGCCATGTGAGAACTTTCTTGTCACTCATTGGTCGATTGTGTTATGTTATCCCTGAAATGCTCTACAATTGGTCAGATTTTTTGTGCAGGAAAACTAACATCATCCCATACCTCATAGCGTAGCTGGCTATAGGAGCTTGTTACTCAGTGCTTCCTGCAGTTGGGTGGACTCACATTCTCCTCACAAACGAGTTGGTTTGGAAGCGTACCCGAGACCACCTCTTCAACAAGGTCTCGGTACGCTTGTTTGGTCCTCTTTTAGTGCGATTGCTGTGTTATCACCAGGGCAAACGAACTGCAAAATAGGTGGAAACGAACACAAGTTCTTTTCAACCCAAACCAAACACGACAGGTGTGAAAGCGCCTTTAATTAAGAGTTTTAAGACTTCTTGTGAGTGAAGGTGACCTTACATAATGGTGACACTGACACTAAAGTGAATGGAAAAAAAAGACAATGGCCAGTCCGTGAGGAGAGAGAGAGAGAGAGAGAGAGAGAGAGAGAGAGAGAGGCTAAAGGAGATAGAGGCCGAGAAGATGAAGAAGATTTGGTTGAGAGTTAAGGGATGGAGGGGGGGAGGGCATGGAAAGAGAGAGAGAGATAGAAGGGGAGAAAGTGGAGGAGAGCGAGTCCAAATGAAGAGTGCGTCAGATACAGCTCAGATACTGAGCAGGAGATTTGGCTGTTTAATCGAGTCGTGAGGATTAGAGGCGGTTTATGTGGGAATTGCGATATAGCAGCAAATTAGCCCGGTAGCTTTAATCTGAGAGGCGGACAAAGCCAAAGTACTTGACCAGACAGCAGAGCGTGTGTGTGTGTGTGTGTGTGTGTGTGTGTGTGTGTGTGTGTTAGTTATGAGCAGACAGAGTTAATGATGTGTGTTAAAACATACAGCGTCAGAGGATGATTTGATGCAGACACACACACACCACATACACACACACACACACACACACACACACACACACACACACACACACAGACTGACAGCATGGTTATTACTATTTATGACCATAACAACACTTGATCCATTAATCTTGCTCATCGGAATCTCATGAACACAATATGTAGAAATGAAATATGTCCACATTGTATGAACAACTATGATCAATTGTTCAATAATTCATTTGTCAATTAAGTCATTATTCAAGCAACAAATGTAGAGTTGGTCAAAGTGAGTCATTTGATGATGTCACTTTGTGTTTTCACAGTTTTTCTGACACTCTATAGACCAAACAATTCATCTTAAAATAATTGGCAGGTCAATCCATAATGAAAATAAATGACGGTGGTAGTCCTCTGGATGAACATGCTTAAGTGATTGATTACAAAGAGGTTTACAGAGCACTGAAAAAAATATAAGATATTACACACAAATGTACAACTAGGATTCAAACACACACTTAACCTCAAATGTTGATTGCACCTTTAAAGATCATGTATCTATATTTTTTTTTCACTTTTACTGTATTTTAGAATGCAAGTAAGAATTGTATTTGTCCCTGAAATAAATGCTTTTTGGAATCTATTGGTTAGCACTGGGCTGTTGATACACTAGGACAGCAGGAATTACCCTGTGTCGAAACTATAAAACAAAGTGAGTAGTTGTGGTCCTGTGAGCAGTCCAGGCCCGATGCAACCTGATCAGAGCAGGTAGGGTCAGGCAGCCATGAAGGCACAACCAGGCCAGTGAGTCCACCGCACACCTAATCACCATTGACATGCAGCACACGCATGCACACACGTTTACTCGATATTTGACACACACACACACACACACACACACACACACACACACACACACACACACACACACACACACACACAGACATACAAACACACACACACACACCACGCTCTACAGTAGGAGGTTTATCTGTGTTGGAAGAGGAAAAATTGGTTGCCCCTCACCCCAGCCTGACTGACCCTGCACATGAGTAAATGAGAATAGATGTGGTGAAGAGGAGAGCTAAACATCTGAGTAATGACTTATTAAGATTGGACACTGCAGGTGAATAGGGCACAATGTTGAATTTACAGATAACTTTGCCAGTAGATTTCTACATTAAAACTATTATTTTTTACATTACAATTTTTTTTTCAGAAATGCACATTTAGCAATATCTTACCTATTATGTGCACATGTGCATGTCTTTAAAAAAAACAATAATCTAGATGCTGGATAAAGCTAGAGTTACAATCATGACAACATTTGAAATAATCCTGGAGTAGTAACCTTCAGAATACCGGTAAAAAGGATTACAGAAAGTTTAGTATGTGTATGTGCTTTAGAAGTTGAGATTTTTGGTTCATGGTAATGGTAATGGTATGGTAAATGGACTTGTATTGCGCTATATCTCCGTTTATCACAGACTCAAAGCGTTTTACATTGTTTTTTGTACACATTCACCCAGTCACACATACATTCATACATCGATAGCAGCAGCTACCACGCAGGGTAGGCTTAGCACTAGGGTGCTAAGCTAACTATCGGGAGCAATTCGGGGTTCAGTGTCTTGCCCAGGGACACTTCGACATGTGGCGGGGAGACGGGGGATCGAACCTCCGACCCTGCACACCAGAGGCGAACTCCCTACCCACTTCGCCACTGCCGCCCCAGAATATTGAAAGAAACTAATAATAAGATAATGGGCGTTGGTTGTATAGGAGAAATACATAGACACAAACAGACAAGGTTTAGTCTATTAAAGTTTGCCTGCCGTGTCTCGCCGCATGCCTCAAAAATGTGTGTGTGTGTGTGTGTGTGTGTGTGTGTGTGTGTGTGTGTGTGTGTGTGTGTGTGTGTGTGTGCGTGTGCGTGTGTGCGTGTGCGTGTGTGTGTGCGTGTGTGTATGTAGGTGCGTGCCGAGGGGAGGGATGGGGATTATAGAAGACAGGATGAAGTTGCTTACATAAGAGTTCATTTCCAGCCCACATACAGTAGCAACATGCTCTGTTTTTTTACCTTTGTCTTGGTGGCCACCTCATGTCCATTTCAATCACAGTCCTTCAAATGTGTGTTCAATACCCGCCCTCAGCGCTCGCCATTGACACTCTTACAGGCTGCAGACATCCTATTGTACTCCACACACACACACACACACACACACACACACACACACACACACACACACACACACACACACACACACACAGTGCTTGTGGGTAGTTTTTCTCTTTCCTTTCGTGCCAGTGTAACCTTTTTACCACTAGATGAATGCTTGTGCTTGTTTGCTGCTCTTCTGCACTACAGTATTTTCTGCTAATTGATAATGTATCTCAAACACAAGATGGTTTGTAATGATAAATAGTAATACATTATGTTTTTTGTGTTGATATTCTGAACTAAAGTGGTGATAAAGAGTGTCCATGTGCTCAGAATGTGATCTTATTTTTTGGACTGATCCGTCTTTGTTGCATACTATCTTATTGACACTAGTATTCACTCTCAAAAAAAGAGATATGCTATCAGGATTAGTGATTCTTTTGTTATACTTTTGTTCTTAAAACATAATCATAGTTGACTTAAATAAATCGATAAATGAACATTTAACAAAGGGACACAGGATTAGAACTTTTGGATAGTCCAAAGTGTATAATGTGACATGAAGCAAATACTTCTTATCTGCCATGGCCAAGCCTGTACCTCCTTGTCTGTCTTCTCTGCTGAGTTGTTTGTTTAACAGCTAAACAACATGACAGGGTAATAGCTGCCACCCTTGGGACCTACTGGGCATATCAAGTGCCAACAACTCACTTCCAAAGCCCGGAGCAAGATATCGCTATCACCACTGCCCATCACATAATTAGATAAAGAAGGATAAAGACTTTTACATTTTATGATTTAAAAAAGTTGTAATACAGGTCTTAAAAATACATTTACGTAATGTTTTTAAGAAGAAAATGTCGCATAAATCGGAAAATTAACAGCAGAGGGGCACAACCGTTTGTAATAACCTTCCTAGCAGTGCTAAGAAAGACAGTGGGAAGTTTAGTAGATGTAAGTGTTTAAGAAGATGAGATGTTTGGATCAGACTTGTAATAACTCATGTTGTGATAATAGCCATTAAAGATGGTTGTAAAGGAGAAATATGCAGAACCAAACAGACAAGGTTAAGTCAAATGAACACCTAAATATACATTTTTGACCCTTTTATTTATAAAAGTACGAGATGAGACATGTTATGGAAGCAAAATAGACAAACATCTCAAAATGGACTGGGCCGATCAAGTGCAAACAAACTGAACTTTGGAGGCCAGGATACCGCTATCACCTCCATCCATCACATAATTAGCCCTTCTCCCAACGGATGCTAGCTGTCGCTGGGACGATCTTTGTTTTTGAGGGTATAGACACACAACCATTGTCCCCAATAGCATAGGGCCTCTTAGGAGGGACAGCTAGGACTGAGTGCTTGATAGTTCCTTGGAAGGAGAGTGTCCTACATAATACATGGGTGGCTGTTATTTTCAACTGTCAGCCGTCATTGTCGTCCGTGCCCTGTCAGCACAAAATTGTAGTGTGTGTTCGCAGATTGCTGTTGTTGGTCTCTACTATACTTAAAAACGGTCTCGCCCTTAATACTCTCTCAGTTTTTTCAACCATGTTTTACTGTATTTCACGGTGTTATGGAAATGGAAATGTGAGACCCATTGGCCTCCATTAACTGGCCCTGTCTCCAGAGTGGTGTGTGGAACCTGCTTTGTGAATGGAGGCGGTAGGTGCTTGTGACAAAGATATAGCCCCCCTCACTGTCAGGCCACTCAGGAGAATGAGAGAGAAAGTGGCCCAGCTCTGTAGCACATGCATTATTTCACACAGCGAGTGACAAGCCCAGCACACAGGCACAAACGCCAGCAGACGTCGGGGTGTCGTTCAGTGAAGGTGTGTGTGGGTTGATGTGTGGATGTCCGCATGTGTGTCTGTGTGTGTGTGTGTGTGTGTGTGTGTATTTCCCCAGTTTAAAGCCACTGCTCCTGTGAATGCTCACAGAATACAATATCTTTCACAGCCAAATAACCTAGATTAGGACATGATGTCAGGGTTTATTGAAGCTGGTGGAAGAACTCTTTGGAAGCCTCTTTTAGTGAAAGATGAGTGTGTTACAACAAGGGTGGTTGCCACTAGGTCTACACAAGGCGTAGACAGAATAACACACAAAACAAGATGCAAATTAAAGGTGGAGTAAGCTATTCTGGAGAATGCTTGTTGCCAAAATCGTTTTTTTTGTCAAAATCAGTGAATATATTCCTCGCTATCTGCTACCTGTCTGTACTGCGTGTGTGCTGATAAGACTAGGTTCTGTAAACTGGTATGTAAATGAAGAGTATGTAAAAAAAAAGGTGGCTTACTATATAGCTGTAGCAACAAGCTCGCTTAGAGAGCTGAGGCTGTGTATTAACATTTTATTAAGGGCACACACAGTTCAGAAAAAAAGCTATTTGTTCAAAGCGCTCTACCTGCCCCTGCACCGGTCTATAAAGGCCCATTTCCTTGAGGAGTAACTCATTGACTTGAGATGAGAATATGATGCATCATTAGGCTGTGGCTGATGTGGTGATTTACACTATAATAGAGGATCTAATGGCTAAACTAAAGCAGTTATTCTTACTTCATCAGTGTGCACCCATCACTTTCATTGAATATGCTTTTTGGTGTTGATGGATTGCTTCATCTACAGAGTGTGAGCAGAGCTTTGGTTTGATTACTATTTAATTACTCCCTTATTCATTTATTTATATTGGTCATTTGGTCACCACATTTTATGTCATTTATCTAAGTGTTTTTTGATTTATAAAATAAATAAAAAAAAGTCTTTATCCAACATCTTAATTTAATTTTTTTTTAAAGAGATGCAAACGTATGCATAAATAAGTTGTATATTGCCAAATTTGCATATTCATTCAGAATTTTTTTTTTAAATGTATGACAAAAAATAATTCAACTGGCAAAAGATCCATGATTGATTATAACCATCATTTAGAACCCTATACACCTGCAGTGTATCTTAATATTTGTGTAACAGTACTGTGTGGAAATGCACTTCAATTCACAGTGAGATCTACCTGTGCACACAGTTCCCCTTTGATATTCACTAGACCTTGAAAAGCACAATGCTGCTGCTTCCCTATCAGTCTCCCCCCTATTCCATTTATTCTGACTAAAACCTGCTGATAAAAACACAGGGAAATAGGCAGATAGAGAGTGAAGAGAGAAAAAAAAGAATTGGAGAGATAGAGAAAATGAAACTGTATTCACATAGACAGGAAAAAGATGGGAGCCGTCTATCCCGCTAGCATTGCCGATTAGACAGGAAAGGCTCTCTCTCTGTGTGTGTGTGTGTGTGTGTGTGTGTGTGTGTGTGTGTGTGTGTGTGTGTGTGTGTGTGTGTGTGTGTGTGTGTGTGTGTGTGTGTGTGTGTGTGTGTGTGTGTGCATGTGTGTGTGTGGTTGCGTGCGTGCGTGCGCGTTTGTGTGTGTGTGTGCGTGTGTGTGTGTTCGCTCACTTGGATGTGTTTATCTGTGCATGTGTGTGTGTGTGTCTACATGCCTGACTTTATGTGTATTTGTCCCCATCTGACCATATATGTGTGTATTTGCGTGTAACATCCTAGCCTACTTCCTCTTTCCCCTCGTGACATTCCCCACTTCCCGTCAGCGCTGCCTGCTGCTCCCAGATAAGGCCTTCCAGAACATTCCTCCTTCCTGTCCACACTCTAGCACCAATCCCAGCCCACCAGTGATCAATTCCAACGATAACCATCAAAAGTAGAAAGAAAAGATACATTTTGTGTTCCCCACATCTCAATTGAAAAGGCGCGAGGCTGTCGGTGAATAACCGATTTTTGCTGTTGTAGCATAGTGGAACGTAACAAGCTATCCTGTGGATTTGGTGAGAATGTTGTATGGAGAAGTTGCCTTGGAGTAAGGGGTGTGCAATATCGTCTAGCATAATATCTGTGCAAAATGACAATATTGAGTTTGGCACTCATTTTGCAAGCTAGGAGGCCTACAATACAATGCTTTAATAAACACATGATTGATGGTTCTGTTACACATTTTTAATAGATAGAAAATATTTCCAATAATTGTCGAAATCGAAATAAATATCGAGATTTATTTTTAGTAAGTATTGCACACGCCTACGTAGAGTCTACTGGATTAAAGTGGGACAGACCTCAGTTGCTCAGCCAGCATGGATCTATATTTCGTAATCTTTTGTGGGTGGTGGCTATATTAAGGTGCAGGGAGGCTGTGCATTGAAAGTGAACCAGTCCTTAGTCCTTGTTGTTGAGCAGGGATTGTTCTTTTAGCCAGTGTTACAGGCAGCGGCACCACGCCTATCCTTCCTGCAACTGGATCCCTGTCGTGGTAGCTGGAGAAGGGACGGAGGGTTTTAACACACGGGGAGAGTGTGTGTGTGTGTGTGTGTGTGTGTGTGTGTGTGTGTGTGTGTGTGTGTGTGTGTGTGTGTGTGTGTGTGTGTGTGTGTGTGTGTGTGTGTGTGTGTGTGTGTGTGACTTGCCTTCTCCTGTTTCTGTGTGTGCACGAGTTTTCAGGTGCCCGGTAACTGGAGTCTGGCCCCACTGTCCTTTCCCCTGAGGGATTCTGGGTAGTGGAGCAGGCCGCAACACAAACAATGGCTCGATTTAGAAATGGGGAGGCTCTATCTAATACCTGGAAAATATGGAGTTATTTAGCAGAGGCTTTAACAGAGACTTTCGGAAGTTGTTTGCGTAGCTTGTTGCTTTGAAGACGTGGAGGTGATTGTTAGCTAGCAGACAGGTGAAGTGGATAGAGGGGTGTTTGGTTCACTGAGCTCATAAACGTGCAAGTAGCATACCATTGCGACCCGTGAAAATACTTGCCTGACATTTAACTAAAATTGACATTTTACTTTGCTTAATTATTCATTTGACAAATGGTTTGGAGAAGGTTGCGATGGTGCAGGGAATAGATGACATGCAACACGAACGCAGAATGTTTGAGTTGTGCGAATATATCTATGAGACACTACATAAATAAATAAAAAATACAACAAAAAAGAACTGTTGTACTGACATGCTGAAGAGTGGGTGATTATTTCTTTAGGTTTTTAACCACAAAAAGTTGTTCCTCCTACAAGTAAACTGACTACAGAGACCGAGCAATCCACAAATGATTCCCCCTCACACAAGGAACATTACATTATGTTATACATATATGCAATCATTGCTTTTTGTCTGCATGAGGCTAGAGCACAGAATCCCCCTCAACTAATTTTTATGCAATGTAATCACCAGGGACGCATATAAATTAACATCAATATGAATTATGTAAAATCTGTCAAATTTTTCATTTATATTCAAGTATTTACTTGACCGATTATACATTACCTGATGCTATATATTTAATTCGTTATATCAACATATATGGATTGTCAACCACCACTTCACAGGCCTTAAATATACCACATCATTTATGTGTGTGCAAAAATCCAGGTTAGTGCAGTGTGTAAGAGCAAAGGCTGACTCACAACATAATGTATTAATGCTGGCACAGGATCATGAAAAGACTCTCTAGACACCTGTTGGCGATTTATTTCAGGTTAAAATGGTAATGCATTTTTCATTCAAACCCACCAGTCTGACCCTTCTATATCAGCTGTGACCAAGTCACACACTGAAACTTTAAACACCCTGTCAGACTGATTAGCAAAGCATTGATCACACACACATCAGTGTATTCTCCCCTTATGAGGCCATAAAGGGAAGAAAATCTGGGCTGGGGTTTTTAAACACAGGTTCACAGAAAGGTGGAGGTTGAGAAAAAGAGAGAGGGTAGTTTTTTTCTCATATTTTAGGAGTCTCTAGTCATACCGGGTGCCTTTTAAAATTTGCACAATAGGTGACCTTTAATAGATGAACCTGTCTATTAACACACATTTCCATTAATATATATATATATGAAAAAATGAGTGAGCTACCCGAATTTTTGAAAAACAATATGTATTTTACTTTGATACTGACCCATACGAATGATATAAAGGTGGAGATAGTTGTACAGACCTGTTTTATTCCGAAAATAACTCTCAGTATTGGGGAAGTAATTCATATTTTGCCTCTTACAGCCTCCGATATCTTACCTAACCTCTCGTCTGTGTGTTCAGGTCACAGCCGCTATGTCGTCTGCTCCAGCTGACACAACAGTTCATGTCACACCAATTCTCACATAACCTCGCGGGTTACCTTTTGCTCTCACAGTCCAATTTATGATTAAAGCACAAGTTTTCTCTGTGAACTTTTGACCCCTTTGTGTGATCTTCGAGACCTGCTGTTTTAAAAAAGGCTCACTGCAGGGAATATCAATGGCACCATTAACCTTAGACTCCGTGCAGTACACATGTTCAAGGTAATGTTATTTTTTTTCGTTGTTTTTTTTTTCTCTCAAAATGTCCTCTTTAATGTTCACCTGTTTTCCTCTTCTATACGCTTTACAATTTGGTAGTCAGTGCAATATCTGTAGAATGTTGTTTACCACTGCAATAGAGGATGCAGTAAAAAAAAATTAAATACAAAAAAACAGTGACTGAGTACTCCTCAATGACAGTGGTAAGAGTCTGCCAAGATTATCAAACTTTTAAAGCTAAGCTTCAATTTCATTTCCACCACATCACCCATCCCTTTTCTTTGATGCCTTGTGTTCAAATTCGCTCCACTATACAATTAAATAATCCTGGCTATATCATGGACATTTTTTATGAATATTACAAAACTGTTTAAACAACAAGGGCACAAGCTGAAGGCTTTGCTGCACCTATACCAAAGTCATTCACTGCTGTTAGCACATGACACTCGGCTAATTGCTCATCTTTTGCATCTGTTATAGCTATCATATCGTTAGTGGTCCCGCTCTAATGATGGTCACCACTGTCCACCACTTTGATCCAGGATAAAACAGCTCAACTGTTAGATGAATTGGCCTGACATTTATGTTCTGCACAAGATGAGTTGTTCTAACTTAGGGGAGCCCTTGACTTCTCATCAAGCGCCATCATCTCATCAAACATCTGCTTTAGGTTAATGACCAAATCCCAGCAAAACTAATGACATTGCCTTCAACCTCTGCTGTACTTTGTGCATAGTGCTGATAAGTGAATGTTAGCATGAGGGCTGCAACTAACGATTATTTTGATAATCGATTAATCTGTCGATTATTTTCTCGATTAATCGATTTGTGTTTTGGCCCGTAAAATGTCAGAAAATGGTGAAAATTTTTGATAAATTTTCCAAAGACCATGTTGACTTCCTCAAATGTATTTTTATGTCCAAAACACAAAGATATTTCAGTTTACTGTCATAATAGGATTAAAGAAACCAGAAAATATTCACATTTGAGAAGCTGAAATCAGAGAATTCGGAATTTTTTTATTGAAAAATTACTTGAAACCATTAATCGATTATCAAAATAGTTGGCGATTATTTTAATAATCGATTAATAATCGATTCGTCGATTAATCGTTGCAGCTCTAGTTAGCATGCTCACTGACTCCCTAATCTAATATGGTCGACTTGGTGAATATGTAGCCTTTCAGCTCACACACAGTATATGGACAGGTTAGCGGATAGTGAGGAGATATTCACTGACTACACCTTTTAAGCATGACAGAGCTGATAGCATGGGTTTAGACTCCTGCTACCATTTAAAGCTGCTGTAATACACACACACACACACAAACACACCATGTCTGTTAGGTGAATACACACCATATCAGCACTCCCAACACAGGTTCATGTGGATGTAGTTCACTTTGATTGACACTTTTAAATATAGGCTGTTATGGCTCATGCATATATGCATAGATCAAGTCTTTATCTAGCTTTATTTAATGATAACTGACACTCACAATATGCCCAGCACACACACACACACACACACACACACACAAAACTCTACAGTATGTTTTGTTTCCTTTTTTTCTCTACTGCATCATATACAGTATCTCACAAAAGTGAGTACACCCCTCACATTTCTTCACATTTTTCTTTATATCTTTCCATGGGACAACATTGAAGAAATGACACTTTGATACAATGTAAAGTAGTCAGTGTACAGCTTGTATAACAGTGTAAATTTACTGTCCCCTCAAAATAACTCGACACACAGCCATTAATGTCTAAACTGCTGGCAACAAAAGTGAGTACACCCCTTAGAAAAAATGTACAAATCGGGCCCAAAGTGTAAATATTTTGTGTGGCCACCATTATTTTCTATCACTGCCTTAACCCTCTTGGGCATGTAGTTCACTAGAGCTTCACAGGTTGCAACTGGAACCCTCTTCCACCCATTTATGACAGCATCACAGAGCTGGTGGGTATTAAAGACCTTGCGCTCCTCCAACTTCTGTTTGAGGATGCCCCAAAGATGCTCAATAGGGTTTAGGTCTGGAGACATGCTTGGCCAGGCCATAACCTTTACCCTCAGCTTTTTTAGCAAGCCACTGGTCGTCTTGGAGGTGTGTTTGGGGTCGTTATCATGTTGCAATACCACCCTGCGGCCCAGTTTACGAAGGTTGAGTGCACGTGGTCAGCGTCGTACACAGAGGTTGGCTTTGGAAAATAGACGTATGAGTGCTGCCAGCATTGCTGAAGGGCTTGAAGGGGTGGGGGTCAACCTGTCAGTGCTCAGACCATACGCCGCACTCTGCATCATACTGGTCTGCATGGCTGTCATCCCAGAAGGAAGCCTATTCTAAAGATGATGCACAAGAAACCCCACAAAAAGTTTGCTGAAGACAAACAGACTACGGACATGGATTACTGCAACCATGTCCTGTGGTCTGATGAGACCAAAATACATTTATTTGGTTCAGATGGTGTTAAGAGTGTGGAGCGGCAACCAGGTGAGGAGTACAAAGACAAGTGTGTCTTGCCTAGAGTCAAGCATGGTGGTTGGAGTGTCATGGTCTGGGGCTGCATGAGTGCTGCCAGCACTGGGGATCTACAGTTCATTGAATTCTAACATGTACTGTGACATACTGAAGCAGAGCATGATCCCCTCCCTTCATAAACTGGGCCGCAGGGCAGTACTGCAACATGATAACGACCCCAAACACACCTCCGAATGACCACTGGCTTGCTAAAGAAGCTGAGGGTAAAGGTTATGGACTGGCCAAGCATGTCTCCAGTCTTAAACCCTATTGAGCATCTTTTGGGCATCCTCAAACGGGAGATGGAGGAGCGCAAGGACTCTAATATCCACCAGCTCCTTGATGTCGTCATGAATGGGTAGAAGAGGGTTCCAGTTGCAACCTGTGAAGCTCTAGTGAACTGCATGCCCAAGAGGGTTAAGGCAGTGATAGAAAATAATGATGGCAAAACAAAATATTGACACTTTGGGCCCAATTTGGAAATTTTTTCTTAGGGGTGTACTCACTTTTGTTGCCAACACTTTAGACATTAATGGCTGTGTGTCGAGTTATTTTGAGGGGACAGTAACTTTACACTGTTATACAAGCTGTACACTGACTACTTTACATTGTATCAAAGTGTCATTTATTCAGTGTTGTCGCATGGAAAGATATAATGAAATATTTGAAGAAATGTTAGGGGTGTATATATAATTTTTTTATCATTTTCATGGAAAAACCTTAACATTCCTCTTACTCGTTTCATTTTTCATCTTCTTTAATCTCAATAAAAAAAGCCTCGGGGGTTGACAGGCTGAAGGCTCGCCCGGTGATTGATAGCGCTTGGACAACAACGCAACAAGGCTGTTGGTCCCTATAACTGAGGGCCGTATACCGTAGCTAGCGGCTAATATTTCTCAGCTTGAGTTTGATTTCAATCAGTGACATGTTTACAGGCAGTCACTTCTTTTTATTTACGACCGGTACTATTGGGAAGTTTTCATCTGTTAACATGTGTTAGCGAGGTGGATGTGAGTGCATAGTTCAGTGTCGCGCTGTATATTTTGACGCCCAGTCCATCTGCTATTATACCAACCCCTCCACCTCTGCTGCACCCGATGTGTTTGTGTGTCTTTGGGGGGGGGAGCCTTACCTTTTAGCACAGCCTTTGAACACTGATAGGATTAGGTGGTGTTGGAAGGCTTAGCACAGCTTCGCCATCTAACCCAATCACCTCTGAGTGCAGCGAGAGATGAGAGGAACATGCTACCATGTCGTCAGACACCTCTCTGTCCGCACACGGTTTTCATGTTGTATCCCACAAGTGCACAGAAAATCATGGAATGCATTTCGCAGCACAGCATGTAGGGAGGTTTTTTCTCTGGTTAATTCAAATGTAATCCCGTTATAAATCAAACACCGTTATAAATAGTTGTAATGATTGAGTCTCGTATTGGCCCTTGACTGTAGGTCTACCTTGCATGTCAGTCACTCATTCTATAGTCCTATAGCCGTGTATATACCTTTAATAACAGCAAAAAAGAACTCAACTGTACATGTCTTCTTATAATTGCAACCAAAAAAATGCTTAGTAGTTAGTTACATGACTTAAAATAGTGATAATTCATACAGAGGTACAGTGTGAATGTTTCTACTCAGTGAAAGCAGCAAGAGATTGAGTTGAATGTTGAGACTGTGCTTTGGTCAGTGTCACTAAGGGTGTATTCACACATGCTGTGTTTAGTTCGGTTGAAACGAACTCAGGTGCACTTCCACCTTCGGTGCGCATCTTTCAGACAGGTGTGAATACAGCAATCGCACCCGGGGGCGGACCAAACAAACGCTCCGAGACCCAGCTGAAGAGGTGGTCTCGATGCGCTTCGAAACGCACTCTGCTGCAGTTCGTTTGTGGTGTGAATTTGGCCGGACTCGATCCGACCCAATTGCAGGAAGCACTGCGCCTTTTCTTTCTTTTCTTTTTTAATAAATCGCCATCAGCTTCACATTATGGGAAAGTGTTGTTGTCGCCATTGTTAGGAAGATTAGTTGTGGTTTGACCGAGAGCCCCGAGCGAAAATATTACATTTGATAATGACGCGTGCGGATCAGCGATCAGATGGAGAGGAGCGTCTCCCGTAGCCTACAGTGCCAACAGATTCACGCTGCGCTTTGCATGAAGTGTGTGTTTTTATTGTTCTTCGTCAGTACTATCCCCGTGGCAGTTTGGTGCTGAACTGCCCCGAACTGACACCCAGCTGATACACAGCTAAATCAGCTTGTTTCAGTTTGAGCCTATTCTTCACGCGACCGCGCGTCCAGCAGCAAGAATACAGTAAAAATGATGTTTCACATCGTAGGCTAGAAGCCACATAACGTGGCATTGACATGGGGCTACATATTATAACCATATGAAACAATAATAATTTGATGTGTTTCTTCTTTATTTATAGGCTAGATGTAGGCATTTTTATTATTTTTAACCATATTTTATCAATGATATATTTCGCAGTTTTTACTTCGTTCTTCCTGCTTCTCTCCACCCCAGAATGTCTGTCCAATGAATGAATGACTTCAGAACACGTGTGGTTTTGCTTCGTATTGCTGGTTCACTTGCAAAAGGGGCAATATGAAAGTGGACCACACCAACAAAAAAAAATCCAAATTCTATTTGGTCTGGACCAAAGCAAGTGAACTAACGGACTTTCCATGTGTGAATACACCCTAATACTACTACTACATCGCCAGTCATGCTGTAATGTCAGTCTTTGTGTGAGTGATAGGGGCTATAGTAGGATAATTATAATATCTTTAGCAACAACCATCATTACAGCATAAATATAGCTTATCTCCCCAGGGGCTCATTCTATACCCTATGCACAATCATAAGCCGATCCCAACCCCCTGTGAGTCAAACCAACTGCATGCGACCATATCATTAAGTGGGCACAGTTGCTATTATTATACATATTCATTAATTATGGCGATGGGGACTAGCATTACGACATATTAGCTGCAACTCACTCCTCAAGACATTGTGTTGGCTCATGGCTTTAAACATTATACAGTCATCACAGTCCAGTTGTATGCGTAGTGTCTCAATGATGAGTGATAGCCACAAAATCCACCACATAGTGGTAACATCAGTTGGCTACAGACAGACTGAGCCAGAGAGTTTCTTCTTATTTTTATGAGTCTGATTTTTAGTGTAAGTATTATAAGGGATAATATGTACTGGTAATAAAACATGCATTGTAGTAAATAGTGTATTCATTGAGTTATGTGAACTTTACACTAATAAGCGTAAGGGATACATTGGTGCTAAATCCTGTGGAACATGTCAGGTCAGGTTTTCTTTTGGAGCACTTGATGTGTATGCTGCTCATAGATTAAATGCTTTTCCTTTACCTCTTAACTGTCACTTCTAAAGCCACAGTTACATTACGATGCAAATAAATAGCACTTTTCATCCCAGTTTAAAGGCTCTTATGAGGTTTGGCATAAGTACGCAATACAGTAAACAAAAGCTTTGTTTAAACTACGTCAATGCCATCCGTGGGCGTGGGCGTTTCAAACGGTCTCCACGGCAACAGTCAGTGTTTCTATTGGACGTTCGGTCAGAGAACTGCCGTGATTGGTTCAACTTACTTGTTGTGTAATAAGAACCAGAGCATAGCCACCCTTCATTTGAATCGTATTTCTGTAAAGTCGATCAAAATTACATGACAATATCTTTTAATTTGGATTGTCAAATATGCCTCATACTTTTAAGATGCTTACTAACATGCAACCAATTCCCCAGATCACATACATAGTTAGAATGATTCTGTGGATTTGGGTTTCCAGGGGCTTTAAGTCTTTGCTCCTAGTCCTCCTAGAGCTGACACTGAGCAAACTAGTCATTTTTCCGTAAACAATTCCTGGCAGTTAACAGCTCCATCAGATAAGGATAGTCCCTACGAATGATCCATTTGCAAGTGTAGCTCTTTTGATACGTAGCTTCGCTTGAGATTTCAAGGGAATGTTCCCTGTTTTTCTGGCTGTCTCAAGAGGCTGACACTCAACAAACATATACCCCCAGTCACACTGATTTAAATCTTCAGGTGTTTTGTTTTTTTCCATTTCAACTTGGATCCACTGTGGACAATACATGGACAGAGGCTGGAGGGGATATCACATAAGCAAACAGCAAAATAACCACTTCCTCTGTGGACAGTGAACTTTGCTTGTCACTTCCCGCCTCCAAGAGCTCTTTTGTTTGTCTTTGATAGACCCCCCACCCTCCCCCCCCACACACAAACTCTCTCTGTGGAATCACTAATTAGGACATGCTATGTCTTCTGTTGAAGAAGGGGAGACAGGATGTTATCAGAGGATGCCGAGGACGCACTAGCACGGCATGATGACGTGGTCAGGCTACACGTAACCACTGACTGAAAGTTAATCAGCTGGTGACTCTGTATGTTGGTCACTATAAGCTCTTCTCCTGTTATTACCTCTCAAAGACATGCCAGACCCCTGTGTGGCAAGAGTGGTTGTCTTGTGTCACACTTTAGAAAAGAGATAATTTAATAGGTTGATACCAAAAAATCATTTGGAAATCAAACCCTTTATACAGTATATATGGGAATATTTTTCTGTCCCATGTTTTCAATCTCTATGGTAAATTAAGCTAACTATATCCTAGCTCTGTACTCATCTTATAGACAATGGGTGAGGTATCCATCTTCTCATCCCACATTTCCAAAAATGTGAAACTATTCCTTTAAAAGCTTAAACTTCCATCCAAAGTTGTCACAAGAAGCATTTGCAATTTTGTCCTTGACTGGGCTGCGCCATGTTTTTTTTTTTCCGAATGTTCGACCTAATTGTTGCACCGCTCTTGACAGAAACATACTGAATTTGCACTATTCCCAAATTCCCCTTCTAATCGTCTGTAAGAGGCTTAATCCCTTTGTAAAGATAACAGGCTGTGTCTGTGTGTCCTGTGGCTGTGAAAACATGTTTACCGAGAGTGTCGCTAAAGTGTTGCTGTGACACGATGCACCGGAGAGAAGCAGAACACTTTTTTTTTAAACTTTTTTTTTTGAAGGTTTTACGATTTTACAGGAACAAACAAACAAGACAAAATAATCAAGAAAACTACTATAGGTTATTTCTGAGAATGCAGAATGTAATGCAGGCCCTCATGCAGGCCTTCTCATGCTCTCTCTGTGTTGTGATTAAATTCTCATTTTACAAACATTTTCAAAACCACCGCATATCTTTATTAAAGAGGAACATTATGCTTTTTCAACTTTTATGACCTATAAACGGTGTTATAATGATTTATAGTCATGTTTAACCATACTACAATGTCAAATAATGACTTACATGCATCTAGACGTATTCCCTGCTGACCGTCTGGGGTGGCTGTGGCGAGAGCAAGACACTTGGACAGCCGGTCGCTATTCACTTGTTCAAATTTCCGGGATTTCTACGTAGATCAATCCGGATTTTTCCATGTATGGTAATGCTGCAACGTGCTCAGGCACGCTCCAGCCATGCCCCCTCCTGCCTGCTCAAATCTGAGTGGGGTTGGCAGGAGGGGGGCGAGGGGACGGAGAAGGACGAAGCCGAGTGTTGACAGGGAATGCTCAATGAAAATCTACATAGTTTTTTGTGCTGTGATTCGTGTCAGGTTGCTCTATAGGAGTCATTTATGAGAAATTAAGACCAGAAGAGTAGTATAATAGGAGATCTTTAAGGGCTCTCATCATTATCATTGTCTCCAATCTGCTGTTTGGTACTATTATACAGCGATGGGGTGACTGTTATCCACTCCCTTGTTTCGTTTAATCATTTTGGAGGGAAACAGCCATATATCAGCTGCTGACACGTATATCACACTCTGAACAAGGCAGAAAAAAAGTTTGGAGTGCATTCTTTCATAGTGGAACATTCCAGTTCAAATTAGCATGTTAATCTGGTCGACATCTTCAATTAGCATCGCTACACGGCAGACGGCCGCGCCCCTCGGCCCCCCCAAACCCCCGTACATTATCAGTCTTTGTGTCAAAACAAGATGAATGCCTCTTCCTCTCTCTCTCTCTCTCTCTCTCTTCGCACACAGCCCTTATCTTTGATTTCAAGCCCCGCCCTGCCCTCTCCTTCCACGGCTTTTGTTCAAGGGTGCGCAAGACCCTTAATTATGGAAAAGAAAAAAGAAATTTCAACACCAAAGAGTTACGTCTTAAAGATATGTAACACCTAATCAAGCACTTGTTGAGGGAATATCTTCTCACAATCCGCTACATGTCCAGTACTAGTGCGCATGTGCTGAAAAAACATCCAGTGTTAATACACAGCCTAGGGGCTTTGGATTGACTTGCCTATTTTTCAATGCACACACAGTATGGACAGTTGGCGGATCATGAGGATATATTCACTGATTTTGACAACAAAAAAATATTTTGACAGCAAGCATCTTCTAGAATTGCTGACTCCTCCTTTAAAAGAGTAAACTGTCAGAATGAAAATATCCATATGGAAATAAAATGAACTCGGAGGAATAATCCAATCAAGGATATGACTATGATCGTTCGTTTGTACGGTATATACATTCTCACACTCTCAACCCTCCTCTAACAAGGTGGGCAGGTGTGTTTGTTGCACACACTGAGCGAAACTGCACAAACATCAACATCTGCTCTCGCTAGTTCTGAGAGAGAGGAGGCGGACCGGTGAGTGCATCATTGCGCCGTGGGAGGACCACATGGCGTCATTATGGACCTTGTCCGCTCCTCCTGAGCCCAAAAACTGCTTTCATCTCCACAGAAAAAAAACAACTCCTACCTCCGCTCTTGTGTCTCTAAAGTGTGTCACTCAGCAGGCCTGCTATTCTCTCAGGGTCGGTTGAATTCCCAAGTCTCTCTAAGCTTTTTCTGTGATGAAAGCATTTTTCTAGAGAATCACTGGAGTTGTAATGGAAGTTTATGTTGACGAACATCACTATATATATACAGTATCTAAACAGTTTTACCTCAGCCTGGGTTTACGATTTGATTACATGCTATAAGAATTATTGAATGGTATGGAAATGTAATTATTTTGAGAAACTGAAAATCCAAACAAACACTACATGAGATGGCGTGTGTTGGAAATACTTTATACGCCCCAAAGTGCACAGTGATCATATAGCTGTCCTCTCTTCACTGCAGAATCCCATCTCTCCTGGTTTCACTTAAGCGCCTGTCAACCTCCAACCATGCTACCACATCTCTTTAATGGCATCCACTGACACACACACACACACACACACACACACACACACACACATACAAAGTGCATCTCCCTCTATCTTCCTTGACACAACAGACTTGTGTCATATACCGTAATGTTTCCCACCTTTTGATTAAAGTGGAGAAATGATGCCCACATTTCCCAAATTGAACGGGCGGTGTGTTTCTACGGCAACAGACTTATTCAATCTGTGTGTGTGTCCTAAAGACGTACACACACGCACACACACACACACACACACACACACACACACATTGATGTAAGGTGGTAGGAGGAGTGGAGTGGGGTAGAATATATCCCTGGGCTGAATACACCATGATCCGGTTTTGTCCATGTCACCTGTCATCCGTCCTTATCGTCCTGATTGATCCCCCACAGCTGTCAGCGGCTCCCCGGACAAATCAAATGTCTTGTGCTGTGTGTGCGTGTGTGTGTGTGTGTGTGTGTGTGTGTGTGTGTGTGTGTGTGTGTGTGTGTGTGTGTGTGTGTGTGTGTGTGGGTGGGAATGTATTACTCATGTTGTGGGGACGTTTTTCTGTTTACACATTGATATTATGGGGACGTACTTTCCTTTTTGGGGACAAAATGGAAGTCCCCATAATGTAATAATGACATTTTAGAGTGAAGACTTGCTTTAAGGTAAGGGTAGGTATAGGTTAAGGTTAAAGTAATGTAGTGGATATGGTTAGGGCAAGTCTCCAGGAAATTAATGTAAGTCTATGTAATGTCCTCGGAAGTGATGAAAACAAAACCTGTGTGTGTGTGTGTGTGTATGTGTGCATGCGAGTGTGCGTGTGTGTATGTGTGCATGCGAGTGTGCGCGCGCGTGTGTGTGTGTGTGTGATGCCCTGTGCCATGACACTTTACAGTCACATTCAGCCTTAATCCTCAGCGTCTTTCTGTGCCTTCTGTGTGCAGATGACAGTTCTGTGTCCCACTAACACATTGTAAATAAATGCAGGAAATGTTGCTGCACGAAACTGATTTACCCAGGGAGGCACTGCAGGTACAGGTCAAAGCAAGGTGGCATATTTATCACTGATTGGTCCAGATGGCGGATTTTTTTTTTTTTTTTTTTGTAGCAGATGACATTTTGACTTTTGCTTTGTTGTTTTGTGCTGCTGCTACATGATGAATTCCCAATGGCTTTGTAGAACATCTTGATAAACGCATAAAGTTACAGTGTCATTATGCTGCTGCGCTGTAGTATTGTAGTTGTTCGTTACTATTCAAAGTAAAGGTTTGTCTGGAGGTAAAATGTAGGTGTGTGTTTTTTTATTGGAACGCTTATGTTGTACTCTATGCATTTTTTGCTCCTTATATGAAGATGTCAGTAGTGTATAGAAATGATAATGAAAAGTGGTACATGATATTAAATTCAGTATAAAAAGTGTAGGCTTTCTGTTGGCCACATCTCACTGCTAATGTGGTTAAACGCTCTTGAAAGATAAGTTAGCTCAGCTTTGAAGGTTACTGACGATCCAGTCACAATTTGAGAACAACATAAGCTAGAGTACCTCATGAAAATGCACTTCTACAAAGTTAACAAATTATAATTATTATTTTTTTTACTGATACCCATAATTGAGGTTTAGTGAGTCTGTATTCAAATGTGTGAGAGGTTGAGCCAACATGTTAAAGACTGTTGATGTCTCAGTGCGGGCCACTTCCTGACTACTGGACTTCACTTTTACAACACTTACCAAGACAAACAAGCTAATCCTGGAATAAAGCTCTGTCACTTTGCTATCAGGACTTCCAGCTTTTTCCTCCCTGTCCTCATCCACACAATGCACAGGAAGTGTGTGTGTGTGTGTGTGTGTGTGTGTGTGTGTGTGTGCGTGCGTGCGTGCGTGCGTGCGTGCGTGCGTGCATGCGCCTGTGCGCGTGTAGAGCGGTGTAAGGCTGTCTTTGATTTTTTTTGTGGAGGATTCTTCTTTTTTTTATTGGCCAGTCCTACTTTTAATCAACAACAGAATAAGAGTTTATTACTTCTGCTGTTTTTTTTTTCTATTTCTCTAAAGCTGGATTGAAATTGAGGTGCCATTGTTCCTGCCACTGGATAAGACTGATGGAGTAGGATTTAACATGGTTGGCTTTTTATCAGCAGTATATGCGTTCAATAGCACCCTAGAGCTCCGTCAATAGACAGATTTGCAGTAATATCTTCTCTCCAGTAAAGTTCCCATGGTGTCTTTCTTCATCAGATGGAGGGGGCCGCTCCAATTAACCAAAGCGCTCTGTTCTTGCTCGAGGCTCAGCTGCTATCAGGAACCTGTACATCACACTGGCACATAGAAACGGCTGTGTTAGAATATGAGAACAGATATATGATGATATGAGAATTAGAATGGTGTTATTCGTTAATCTCATGAAATATGCAGGAGTGTGACGGTTGTAAGAACTTCAGTTTCATCTTTTCTCTGCACTTGGGAGTTTGTTTTTCACCAAAAACATTGTGATTTAATTATAACAATACTGCGAGGACAACAACAATCTTTTAAAAGGATGATGTTGTGTGGTTACAATCATGTAACTATGTTTTCATAGTACTGATAATGTGTTGAATGAGGAGTTCGGAGGAATTAGACATTTTTTCAGTATACAACTAGAGATTTGACTGATTTCTAACTATTATTTCTACGTCTTCATGCTGTCTTGGGTGATCACTTACAGAGAAAGCCAAATCTTTTTTTATAAGAATGTCCGGTACTAATAATGAATTAATATGTTCTTCAAATGAACTTGTATTAGAGTATGACCAGTCATATAAAATAAATTTTTTTTTTTCTAATAACAAGTCACAGAGTATTCAGCCATGCTATTGGCTCTGTGAGGCTGTACAGTCACATAGGCATTAAATGATAATGCCAAGGACGCCTACCTGGTCACTCTGGCAACTTATGGCAATGCTTTGGTGTGTTCTCCATTCAGGTTAATATACGGCTTAAGAAGAAAGGAACACAAACTTGTATTTAATACCTTGGTTAAACATGATTACAGCTCAATTCAATCTAATCACCAGGATGCCACATGGATGCTCTTATGAAGGTCACTCACTACATGGCCCACACATTATAATGTGTATGTAAACAGCCACTCTGTGTGAACATGATAAATACTTCACACACTATCACACAGCATGTGCAAGGACAACAGTGAAGGAGACTCTACATATCACCTTACGTTCACTTCAGTCAGTGTACAGGCAAGCATTCAGTATGCATCCCCAAGACAATATCAGCTGTCAGTGTCATGCAAGACTGTGAGAGTCCTGCATTGAAGATGTATATCATAGGTGGATGGAAATGAACTTGTGCTTGAACACACACACACATAGCTGGTAAACATACACACAAACACACACACACACACACACACACCAGTGACCCTCATGACCCCATACTATCTCTGTTTTCCCCCAATTAAGCAGATGCTCCCTTTCTCATCTCTCTCTCTCTCTTCTCTCTCTCTCTCTCTCTCTCTCTCTCTCAGCTGATGAGTGGCTGGTAGTTTTGCGGCTTGAGGACAGAGATGACAAAGTCTTCTATCCAAGAGTCCCACCGCTGTCTCTCCTTTAATTATAGCGGAAAGAAGGGCGATCGCACAGTTATCAGATGATGAGCCCTACCTCGGTCTCTAGCCCTGAGCCCTCTTTTTTGGGAGCGAGAAGCGGTCTGTGTGTGTGTGTGTGTGTGTGTGTGTGTGTGTGTACTTATACATGTGTCTTAGCGGGGACCATTGTAATCTTTTAACCATGAGAGTGAGGACATTTTTGGAAAGTGAGGACATTTTTCCTGGTCTCATTTCCTCAAATGGTTGTTTGAGGGTGCGTGTGTACATGTGTGTGTGCATGCTTGCGTGCGTTTGAGCACTCTTGTACTTGTAAGATTCAGAAGACAACTAAAGTGAGTAATGGGGCTACGTGTGCATACTACAGTATTTATTGTGTGGGAGGAAAGGTGGGTCACCAACTAGGAACACATCTTATATCTGCCCCTGAGGGCCCCCTAGTGGGTTAATCCAACCGTGCCCTGTGTCAAACACACCAGGGCAACTCCGTTTGCATTTGATCTACAATAGATTCCTGCATTTTCTTCGCTGTTTAAGTGGTTTTTATTTCATCCTTCGTCCTTCTGTTTCATCCTACAGTTTGTTTGTACCAGACATCAAATGTAAAGCTTTTGCCCCAAGGGGAACTTGAGCGACTGTTTTTCTCTGTATGATTTTTAAACAGATGTTTGGAGCAGATTTGATTGCATGTTGACGGTGCCACTGTTTCAGTTAGTTAGTCTTTCTTTTTGCGTCTCCTCTCACTTTATTCTTATCTATTATTCATGATGAAATGCTTTTATTCTCTCTGTGTAAATGCGCAGCTAATGTTGCACATGACAGAAAGGCCCTGGGCCTCGGCAGAACTCAACTGAACTACAATTAAATCCAATCTACATATCTTAAATACAAAGTGACAGTTTTTAAATCAGGCAGAAGGTTATAGGTCACTGCCTTTATGACGTTTAATTATTAATACATTCATCATTTCAATTAAAAACAATAAAATTTGTATTCGTTGAATGTACATATATACTAAAGGCTTGTTACTACGTTGATTTATATCCAGCGTCATATAATATAGCCACCATGTTTATATTGGCACATTTTGCCTTTTCTCATTTTGCCTTTTAACTGAATCCAGTGTTCTTAATGTGTGCTTCTAAATATTCATACACACTGGACTACACATTAGAGGTAAAGGGTGAAAGTGAAGGCACACTGTGTTGTACCTGTGAATGTGTGATGTAAATTGTGTGGTTGACTAAATAATTCACTGCTAAATAGAATGAAGATGTATTGTATGTGAAGGCTTAAAGCGGCTACGAGTAACATTTAAATATCTTTTAAACAGCCTCATGTTTCCTCTGATAATCATAAATTACCTTTAACAGCAAACGAGACCATCAGTGCAAAGAAAGACGTTTTTATATAGTTTTTATTACTGCATTTGATCTGGTCGTACACCCAGTCCGATTTTCGGTTCACGCGTGCATGCTCTATGGTCACATATCCGTATTGGTCGCAGATTTCAGTGTGGCGCAGGAACGTGAATTGAGAAGCCTAGGGAAGGGGAGCGGGAGCCTAGTTTGAGACAGTTATTTGTCGTCATAATGACTGATAACGGGGCTGAACCATCAAAGAAAGAAAAGAAAATGCAATGAAGAAAAGCTAAAAGGGAGAGTGATAGTCGGGCGGGAGGGCGTTGCCAAGCAACGTATACACAATTTCACGCAGCGAAACTAGACTGCAGTGTTTACTCCTAAATGAATGAGCGGTAGCCTACTAAAACAAAGTTTACTTTGCCTCACCAGCATCATCAGATGACCATTATTCATCTGAAATAGTCATTATTTACAACAACACATTACCTCATCGTGATCCATACTAACTAACTGCCATCTCTCGTTCATTCGCTTTGTGTGAGGACACGGGGACTCGTTCAGCTCCGTGAGAGGTGACAATGCATCAACTCATTGCAATCAGGTGTGTTTAGCACTTACTGGCATTAGTTGATGCTGTGTCACTCATAGACTCACGGAGCCAAAAAGAGTCCGGTGCCCTCACACTTTCAACACACGGACACGCCACGCACCATATTGCTTCCTGATTATTTGACTCTTGCACTCCCTGGACGAGCTACAAAACAGCTTCACGACAGCTGGCGTCGTAATAATACTACCGCTTTTGTTCAAAGGTGTCGCCAACGTGCCGACTTACTCGTAGTAGCTTTAACCAATGTCCATAACATCAGTAACTATTAATAGGTTTTGATCATCTATTCAAGTCTTAATTTGAATTGGTAGAGACTAGAGCAAGTTAGGACCACAACCTAGGGATGTAAAACAGATACTGTATACTGAATTACTGAATTGACCTGCTCTGATAGGATACGAACAACAATTGAATTATTGCAGTAACATTCCCACTCAGCCCATACAATGGACTAAATTTGGCTTGACACGTTGCACCATCTCTTCTTAGGGTCACATCACAGAAACACACAGACATCACACATCCACATAAGTCCGTTTTAATTTTCTCTTTTTTATGTTATTCTAAAATTATGTCAAATAAAAATACAAATGGATTACCTTAGAATGAGGTAATGTGATGTTGATCGTACAGTGTGAACTGGAAACGCCAGTAGCCAAAACAGCAGGTCTTTCTATTGTGTCAGTGTGGCACCATGTAAACAAATGTGTTGGCTGAAAACAGAAGCTGTAGTTTAAGTTAGAGTTCAATATATGAGACATTCTGCCCGCTTGTATTTTCCACTGTTAGAACCCTGTGAAAGTTAGTCTCAAATTCAACTTGTGCCTTATAATATCTGATTAATGTAGGTGTATGGTTCAACTATCTTATTTTGGGAACCATACATATACAAAGACCCATTAGAGTTAGTCAGTTTAATCAACTAAACATATAGAAACATATATTAGCTTAACATTGCAATTCCACCTGTATTAACACCATTTTGTAAGGACTCTAGGATATGCTAATAGTTGCTAATAGAGCTACAACCTACTCACAAGGCAAAACAAAAAAACAAGCATAGAAGTATGTCAGTTAGAAATAACTCAAACTTGAGACTTGATGAACCCGCCTGAAAGCTTCTGTAACACTCCAGAGCACTGTCAGCTTCTTGACAAACGATGAGACGGCTCTATGCAGACGATCATGTAATTATTAACATGGTGGGATGCTGTCTTTTTGATCTGATCTAGCTGCTGATAGGTACACTCACACATGTTTTTCTCTCTCACTTTGATGGCAGAAGAACATCCCAATCCAAAATCAGATCTGGGGGGAAAATTGGGATAATCTCTGTCCCATGAGTTAGTTTTAGGAATTTATCTCCACCCAGCCTCCAGAGAGTAGGACTCTCTCTCTGTGGTGGTTCTCTCTACAGGGACATCTTTGCAACACTGCACTACTTCTCACACTGCTGATCATCAAGATTATATCATCCTTCCTTCCCCTCATCTTTTCTCCTTCTCCGCCTTTTATCGCTACCCTTCCTGTCATCCTCTAGTCTCTCACTCTCATTCTTTAAAGAGACTGCAGTTCCTTCTTCACATATGACATTAGAAACAGATAGATGTAGAAAAGAAAAGAAAGAAAACTCTAAACTTCTTTATCTGTGGCATTCTCCATCTATTCCTTCCATAGTTCTCCAACAATTTGGAGGGCAAGGGCTCAAGCGAAAAAAAAAGGTTTTATGTAAATTGGACTGGATTAGCTTGATTGCTAGCGAGTACAGACCAGAGGTTAATAATGACAAAATTAGATCTGAGTCAAACTAACTGACCTACATACAGTATTTTGTTGCAGAGCAGGAAAAGTTGTGAAGTTCATTTGATAGTGCGGGGCATGTTGATTGCTTCCCAAATTGATTAGGCATATTCTTACACTACTATACATTCCTTTCTTTATATTTGATAGAATTAAAAATATATATATTTTTTTTTAAAGGGCACTTTTTGGCTCTGGGGGCACAAGGGCAGGGGTTCAAGCCCCCCTTGGGTCCTATGGGCACGTGCTTGCTTCAGCAGTTTATTTAAGAGTAGCTGATAACGCTCGTAGAGGAAGTGACTGACCCACTCCACCCATCTTTTGAGCATGAAGGGATGCTGGTTGAGGTGGCCCTCATGCAGGGGGTTGCTAGGCGTGTCTGCTTTATCTACCAGGAGGCCTGCAGTAAGTAAACAGGCTCATCTGAAGAGTTTCCTGTAATTAGGAGATTGGAAAAATAACAGAAACGCACAGCAAACTATTTTTCATCAAGGGACAGTACAGGCCTCTGTTGTGCCTCCATAACGCTCAGAGCAAAGCCGGCCAACTCATGTGTACAATATACACTTGGCTCTGAGTGTCATACCCCAGGAATTAGCTGACCGTCTCGTCACATGTTTTCTCGACACTGACATGTTGGCTCATATCCTATCAACATATTTGTACTGCACTGATAGTCCTTAAGTACATCATGATTTGGACTGAAGCATGAGTAATGTGGCCTTTTTGGTTGCTTTCCAAAGAAACGGTTCAATTTAAGTGTCACTCTCAAAAACAATGAAACTGGTGAAAGAGTTTATCGTGAGTAAACGATTTAGTTTTTAAGTGTACTAGTGGAAATGTGAGTAACATCCGGGCCTGTTGAACAGAATTTCCCTTGAATTGGTGCTGTTATCTAAAAAGGTTTGAGAACCGCTGCTTTAAAGGTACAGTGTGTAATGAAATCATATTTTGGCGTCATCTAAGTGTTGACAGTTCTAGATTGTAACGCTCCATTGCTAACGCCTGCCTTTGGGAGAATGTACAGAAGCTACGGAGGCCTTCAAGGACAAGAAGCTAGTTATTAAAGATGGCATCCTCCACCGCTGCCTCAAGTCTTGCCACAATATCAAGTGATGAGGTGAAGATGTATTTAGTTTTAGTATTTAGGTGCATATCCGGCAGACAACCACTGTATGTAAAATCACGTAAGGCCATTAAGTTAGAACGTTCTGTGCTACTTAGAAACATGGCGGTACACCCCGTTCTTATGTAGGCCTATATAAAAACCTCATTCTAAAATATAACGATTATATATGAATGAAAACATACATTATACACACATTATATTCGATTTGCACAAAGTCCGTTTACAAATTCCCTTGAAGCGCCTACTATAGAGCCATGTTGCCAAATATCCACCTCTTAAATTCTTGACCAGCCTTGAAGTCATGTCCCAAGTTCACACTCACCTACAGCATACGGCGAGGGAGGTGAAAAAAGACCTGGCCACCTTACCATGAAACCCCTGCTTAAATCAGACTTAGTGAACTGTCCCTCAGTTCCCGAGAGCCACCCAGACCTCATTACTGCCTTCATTCACCTCACTGTGAACCAACTCGTTCCCATCTGCCCCCACATCAGTCACCATGGAATATTTAAAGCCAATCGTCACATGGCCCCGCACAGTGGATTTCAGAGCTGCCACAGTGGGAAGAAAGATTAAGCCTCGCTGACCAAATTAAGAGCAAACTGTGTGACTATTATGAATGTGACCCCTGAGTGCCTTTGTTAATTTCTCTATGTATCCCTCCTTTTTTCCCATCTCTCCCTCCCTCCATACATTCATTCATCTTTTCCTCCCAGTGGGGTGCACTCTCAATCAGAATCAGGGCGGATTGCTGTCAGGAAATCTTCTTAAAGCAACACTTGGCAAGATTTTTATGAAGAAAAAACTAATAATACGCCAGTCTGATCAGGCTCAAATCATGAAGAGCAGCCCCATCCACACTAATGAGGAGCTGAAGCCTTGGCCCAATTTAATCCTGATGAAATGTTGCTGTGTGGATGTCTGGATGATCACTGAAGTCTTGTATGGTCACAACTGTAGTCCTTCTGACCCCACAATGAATAAGTATACAGTTTGGGGAATTTACTATGTCTCCATGATTATGTAACCTGGAAAAATGCGTGCCACTCTATCCGTCCATTAAACATGAAGCTACTGCCAGGGGGACAGTTAGCTAAAGTCCAACGCAAAAGCCCCATAAAAGCAAAACTATTTTATTTTTACACTTTGGCTTTACAATTTAAACTAACAACATATTATGTGAGCTTGTACTTTTTGATAATAGCGGACTTTTGGTTTGGGCTAGTGGTTTCCACCTGCTTTTAGTCTTTATGCTAAGCCCATTAGCTGCTAACTGTACAGCTTCAAATTTCACATACAGACACATGGATGGTGTCAATGTTGCTCATTTAGTTCTCGACAAAAAACAGTGTATTTCCCAAAATATTGAACTGATCTTATGTTTGCCTGACCTATGATTGCATTTGTTCTTTGACAAGAGCGTGAACATTTGAATGCAGGCTGCTGTTGTTTTCAGAATACGGGTCATGTTTGTGTTTGTGATTGTGGGTCTTTTATAGCATCTACCTTCTTTTTTATGCAATAAGATCCAGTCAGTCCTTCATTCATCCATCCCTCTCTCTCAGACCAAGAGCAGCCTCTCAATGGAATCTGTAACAGGCTTACTGCAATCATCAGATACCTGCTCCACACAGACACATTATGTTTATGTTTAATCCTCTTTGTATCATCTTTACGTGTCCACTGATTCATCCATGCATCCATCCATCTATGTATTCATCCATCCATCCGTCCATCCATCCATCCATCCCTCCAGCCACCTTATTTTCCCCTTCCTCTCCACCTCTCTCCACCTCTAATCATTACATCACTTTGTCTTTATCAGAGCCAAGGTTTTTAGAGGAGTAATGGCCGACACACTCGCAGTCTCTCTCATCAAAGTCATTTAATCTAGTCTATCCGCCTCCACACTGATGGAGAGTCTGATACCTACACCTACTCTCTGTGGAGATCCCTTTACAGGGGACATTGTTGTACTTAAACTCATTTATAGCTGTAGTGCCGAGTGGGCGTAGGGAGGCGTGTTCATTAGAAAATTACATGACATCATTCATTTCAAATGACATCTTACAAATGAAAACAAAAAAAAAACATTAGTTATTAATATTATTTCTTTATTGAAATGTCTAGAACCAGACAAGATGTCCTGGTGTATTTAAGAATGTCTAACTGTCTATGCTTATTTATTATTCAAGCAGCTATAATTTGTATTTATGTTGATAAAAAATGTATAAATATTGATTATAGTGATGAACCGACAGAGAATTATCACATGCATCTGCAGCTCTCCTTGGCTTTATGGAGCTTTATACAGATGCTCAAAAGCTGTACAATTTTAAATCAATAAAATATGTACACCTTCTTTGCTGATAACCTGCTGGTCCACCATTGTCACTCTCCTCACCCTTATATTGTGTTTTAGAGGAAAGCAATGATTAAGCAAGCAGTACAGTTGGCAGCAAGCCTGAGGCGACTATGGGAATACTGTGAAATTTCAATACCCAAAAGTCATGTACCATGACATTGGAACAAGTTTCTTCTTTGAGTTGTCTGGCCTGTGCAGAGAGAGTGAAGGGGCTCTGAGTGTTGGGACAGAAAAGAGTACTGGATATGTTTGTGCTTTCTTTTGATTGCATCACTTCCTATATACAGTATCTGGAGAAATGTACTTGTCAGTTGCGGTTGTGACCCAAACAATGGCACTAATTAGGAGCACTGTTGCGGTACAGTGAAATAGGCCGCTACAGTATGCGTGGTGCAAGTGCATGTAAAAAATCTTGTGTGTGGCCACTATTCTTGGCTTTAAGTGTAGTAGGATGGAGAGTGTTTGTGCATGTAAGTGGATGCCGTAGATATCCATGGGTTTTGCTTTAGGGCTCTCATGAAGTCTGTGTCAATCAAACTATTTAGCACACATAAAATCACAGAAATCCCATACATTTTTAATAGCGTGGATAAAACTGCCAGATTTCTTCATTGCACGCCTTCTTATGAACACACAAACACAGTTAGTGCTGGCAGCTATACGAGACTGATGATCATTGACCCGGTTACACCTTTTTCTCAGTATTGGATTTGTTAAAAGGAATAATGGTTGAGGAGAAGGAGGAGTGTGAAAGACAAAGATATATCATGTGTGGGTGAGAGGTGGAAAGGTTATAGATGAAAGTGTGTGTGTGTGTGTGTGTGTGTGTGTGCGTGCGTACGGGTGTGTGTGTGTTTGCGGGTGTGTGTTTGTGTCTCAGCCTCCAATAATTATCTTCTTTTATAATAAATGTATATGTCTGAATATCTCTGTTGTGATTGCTTTGTTAGACAGAGGAGCACAAGGGCAGATTTACAAGCGAATATTATTTTAAACAGAAAAAAACACGTAAATATAATCGTGCAGAAAGTATGGATGTTTCTGTGAAGAATAGATGTGCTTTGGCTCCCTGCTGCCCCCCTGTGGCCATACATGCACAGTGCTTTTTACTCTGCCCTTTAAGTTCAGGCAAATAAACTCTGTGTTCTTTAGTGGCCACTTCACAGCGCAAGATGGGTTCTTTTCCAGTGATATTTGTTTTATTAAAGGTGGAGCGATCAATTCCAGAGAACGCTTGATGCCTAAATCACTTTTTGTCAAAATCAGTGAATATCTTCTCACAATTGCTACCTGGCCGTACTGTGTGTGTGTGTGTGTGCGTCGAAAAAAATCCAGTGTTAATACACAGCCTAGGCTCTGTAAAAATGCTTTTTGCTAGCTACGGTGGGCCCCCTTGCTTAAATACCCTTTTTCTAGTTTTATCAAAGTTGAATGACTGATGACATACATTTAAATTCAGAACACGTTGCTACTGCGTCATCTTTGCAAGTACAGTTTGAAATGCCGTTATAAATACTGTTTTCATCGATAATGATGTTTTGCAGATGGTGGGTCACACAGACAGTTCTCCTTTTTCTCTTCCCTCCCTTCTCTCAATGCAGGTATTCTGGCCCAGATCCAGATCCAGAGCAGCCTTGATGCGATCAAGGGTGATAGGGTTGTGCTGAGGGCCTCGTACAGGCAGCCGTCAGGAGGGGACCTGAGCACCAACGTGGTCATATGGAACTATGTCTCTAACAGCACACAGCTGGTAAGGAGCTGTACAAAATGTCGTGAATGAAAGATAATGGGGTGACTGACATCTTGCTCCATACGTGGGTTGGGGGAAAAAAATGCTAAGGTCACTGAGGTCAGCTCAGGTGGAAGGAGATTTCAGGAGATTTGGGATGAATTATGAAGCAATGCTTATTCAAGCCTGTCGAGGGTTTTGCCATTCAGTTCTGACACACACTTTCCGAGGGCAGTGTTTTAAACCTTAAAGCCACTACGAGTAAGATGGCACGTTGGCGTACTCTTTGGACAAAAGCGGGAGTATTTTTACGACGCCCGCTGTCGCAAAGCTGTTGACTATTTCAGATAATGGTTATCTGATGATGGTGAAGCAAAGCAAACTTTGTGTTAGTACCAACCGCTCATTCATTTAGGAGTAAACACTGCAGTCTAGTTTCGCTCTCATGAAATTGTATACACGTTGCTTGGCAACGCCCTGGTCCCGCCCGTAGCCAATTTCACTCTCCCTTTTAGCTTTTCTTCATTGCATTTTTTCTTTGATGGTTCAGCCCCGTTATCAGTCATTATGACGACAAATAACTGTCTCAAACAAGGCTCCCGCTCCCCTTCCCTCACCTGGAGGGATAGGCTTCTCAATTCACGTTGTTGCGCCACACTGAAATCTGCGACCAATATGGATATGTGACCATAGAGCCTGCACGAGCGAACCGAAAATCGGACTGGGTGTGCAACCAGACCAAAAGCAGTAATAAAAACTATTTAAAAACATCTTTCTTTGCACTGATGGTCTCGTTTGCTGTTAAAGGTAATTTATGATTATCAGAGGAAACATGAGGCTGTTTAAAAGATATTTAAATGTTACTCGTAGCCGCTTTAAGGCTATCTCTGAAGGCACCAGGCTTGGGAGTGAAGCGTACCAATGTTTTAGGTCTCTACGGAGATGAGACTTTATCTAATACAGCTGACCTCACAGTGACTTCCAACAAAGCTCAACTGATTGTCTGAGGGATAGATGGACACATAAGACAGGCAATAAATGTCTTGTTTAGTTTTGTTTATTTGGGTCATTTTCCAATTTATAAAGCATACCCTGGGTCAAGACTTTAAAAAAAAGATATATCAATGAACATAAAATGAATACTTTTAGCATTTAAAAAAGGATAAAAATCAAGAAAAACTAAAATATAAACCAAGAAACAAGATATGTAATACATCTTATATTAATCATTAATATTAACTATCCTAAAGACCTAAGATTCTTTCACAATATGCAATAAATATTTACAAGCCAGCGTTTTTTTTTTTTTTTTTTTTTTTTTTTACTTTTTACTTTGCCGTCTGTGGCTATACTATATGGGATTACAGTTATGAAGGATCTTTTGATTTTTGTATACTGATAATCTGGGAGAGCTCTTCTTTTGTAAACCCCTTGGAAATTAATCCAAGACAAAAAGGCTTAAAGCTCTCAAACCGGCACTGTATTCATTCTTTCCTACTTAAATACTCACTACTGTAGAGGGGGGAGGGGGGTTCAGCAAAAACACTCAAAATACCTTTATGTTATTAGGAGAAATGTGTTTTTATTTTATCAAAGCCCGTAGAAAATCATTGCCCAGGTTAGACATGAGGGAGGGGGGTCTGCGTAACACACACACACACACACCTCAAATCTGTGTTGTGTTTTTTTTAAATGTTATCTACTGGCCGTGTCCCGGTTTACATCTTTGCCCAGGTCAGATTATTTGGTTGTATAGATGGATGAACCCAAAAGAGGATCAGAGAATCTAAAAGAAAAAACTCAGAGAACTGGAAAAGACACGGTTGATTAAAAAGTGGGGCTTTTGTTTTCATGTGCCTGGACGGCCTCCAGTCCCTCACTCCCTCCAGTCCCTCACTCCCTCACTCCCTCACTCCCTCACTCCCTCACTCCCTCACTCCCTCCAGTCCCTCACTCCCTCCCTCCCTCACTCCCTCACTCCATCCAGTCCCTCACTCCCTCAGTCCCTCAGTCCCTCACTCCCTCACTCCCTCACTCCCTCCAGTCCCTCACTCCCTCACTCCCTCACTCCCTCACTCCCTCACTCCATCCAGTCCCTCACTCCCTCCAGTCCCTCACTCCCTCACTCCCTCACTCCATCCAGTCCCTCACTCCCTCACTCCCTCAGTCCCTCACTCCTCCAGTCCCTCACTCCCTCCAGTCCCTCACTCCCTCACGCTTTACTGTCATTTGTTGCCAAAAAAAAGATTAATAAAAATGGACAAATGTACTACAACCTCAAAGCCAAGTGTAGAGGTAACGGTCGCTGTAGAGTTTAGTGTGTTAAGGTTATAAGCACATGAAGCCATTCACATGGTGTTCGCCACAATGCAGGAAATGAAGTGTTTGAGGCTTGATCATTTTTTAGTGGAGGACCCCCAGACCTCCCAATTATAATGTGTCCACCCCCGATGTTGAAACGTAACATAAGCCCTTGATCTTATGTGAACTTCTGTCATTAAGCCACACTGTTGACTTGAGATGCCCCTTCTAAAAGCTCTTGACCATTCCTATCCAGGACTGATGCAAGGTCAGTTGCTGCCCTAAAACTTTTATTGTAGTATTCTCACCCCCTCTACCATTGCTTCATTGAATTAGTGTCATTTGTTTGGGCTATGTATTGGTTATTTCGGTGTGCATGCAACACCATGCATGCTGTATATATTTCAGGTGTAGGGCTGAGTCCAGTGTACGATTAAACAAAAAAAATAGCTATGGGATTTGCATTGGCTCCTGGTATTTAGAAGAGCATGTTTATGGGGCGCTCCGGTGGCGTAGTGGATAGAGCACGTACCATATTGGCTCCGGCCTTCGTTGCAGTGGTTAAAATCTGACCTATGGACCTTTACTGCAGGTCACCCCCCCCTCTCTGTCTCCCCATTTCAACTCTGTACTATCAATAAAGCTTGAAAATGCCAAAAAATTATCTTAGAAAAAAAAATAGCATGTTTATTTACCACTTTATGCTGGCACATACGGCAATGGTTCTTGTCGTATGTGCCGCAGTAGTTATTCAAATATAAAAATGCAACATCTAGTTTGGATTTCCTTTGTTGCCTGAGCAGTCTCTGCCTGCCTTGGTGTTCGAACATATGCCACATTATGTGACATCCCATTTAACGCAAATCCGCCCCAAAACTGGTACAATACAAGTCTGTTAAACCCAAGGTTAATGGACATAAGCCACAAATATATGTAGAACAAGATTATATGAGAATACTTAATCGATGGATGACATTGTGTGCGCCTATACTCTGTAAAACCCTGTAATGCATTCTACTAAATGTTCGAGAAATGCTGAACAATCAAAATGTTTTCCTGGGCAAGAAATGTTTGGATTAAATAGTCCCTCTGGAGGCTGGTTCTTCTGTTGGGCACAAATATGGACCAATACTTAGGCTATATCCTCAATTGTTGCCTCATAAGACTTCTTATTTTTTGCTGTTTGTTTATGGCTCACACATTGTGATCTTATCGTCTTGTCCAGATCATCTCCTACTCCCAGGGTTCCATTATGCTGGGCAGCTCTCAGTTTCGAGGCCGGGTTGGTTTCACATCCACCATGCCGTCACAGGACATCTCTCTCTACATCAATGGCACACAGGAGGAAGACTCGGGACAATACCTCATCCAGGTCATTAGTCTCTCCAACCCCGGCCTCACTGCTGATCTTATACTGGACGTGAAGGGTAAGAAGACAAATTAAACTAAAATGTTGACTTAAAGGTGCACTATGTAGTTTTTAGGCTCCAAGGGGATTTGTTTACATTTACAAAACATATTTACTCCACATGTAGTTCTTAGTATGGAATAATTCAATCATCATAACTAAACCTGTGGCCACCTGGAACCAAACCTTCAACTGAAATATGTATGTCAACCAAACTGTGGGCACTGCTGAGTGAAACAGTAACTTTCAAGGTAGCTTTTCTTACCTCAAACTGAGTTCCAATGATCCAATTTACATTCTAGTTTAAGTTTTTTTTATTCAGTTTTGAGAATATACCTTAGGAGATTTTCACTTCTCTGACACACCCAAAGTTACATACTGCACCTTTAAGGAAGATTGAACTACATTGCATGTTGTATAATAAATTAATGTCTTAAAATAAATAATACCAAAATAAAAAAAATTTAAAAAAAAGTGTAATCCCTTGTCCTCAGTTCCTCCGGCTGTTCCTAAGTGCTCACTATCAGGGAAGCCGGTGCTGAAGGGCAATGTGACTCTGAGCTGCACATCCAGCACTGGGAAGCCCATTCCTATGTATAAGTGGAGGAAAACCAGTCCAGCCAATGAGGTCTTCTTCTCACCCATGCTCAGTGAGTGAACCCTGCACATTAACTGACCGATGTATGTCTGTATATATGATGTATGTAAGTAAAAATACACATGGAATAATGCATATTTGACTGTTGTGTTTTAGATGAGAAGGCCGGCACTCTGAGGCTGAGCAACCTGAGCAAGAACATGTCAGGGAAGTACATGTGCACAGCCAGCAACACAGCGGGGGAAGAGACATGCTCCATCAACCTGGAAATCATTAGCTGTACGTACAGCACACAACACTACAAGCAATGAGCATTATACAGACAATAGGGAAATATGTTGTTTTAATGTTCATTATGAAGCAATCCCTATCTAACATACTCATTTAAGACTTTTGCTTAAAGGAGTCAGTGATCCTGGAGAACGTTTGTTGTCAAAATAATTTTTGGTTTAAATCAGTGAATGTCTCCTCATTATCCACTACCTGCCTGTACTATATGTTTGCTGGAAAAAAAAGTGTTAATACACAGCCTAAGCTCTGTAAAGGGGCATGTTAACCAAGGGGCCCAGCATAGCTAGCAACATCCCCGTTTACAGAGCCTAGGCTGTGTATTAACACTGGATTTTATTTCAGCGAACAAAGGAGGAGATATTCAGTGATTTTGACAACAAGCATTCTCTAGATTCACTGACTCCACCTTATCCTAAAAACAATGTATGCTGTGTAGACATACAGTATGTTCATTAGTGACATGTAACCATCAATCATTTGTCCCATGATTCCCCCTGCAGCCACTAACGTGGGGAAGATAGTTGGCGCCACATTGGGCTCAGTGATCGGCTTCATCATCATCTTCCTCATCTGCCTCTTCTTTGTCATGAAGAGGCGCCAATACAACGAGGACGACATGGCCAACGAAATCAAGTGAGCTCATGTCATTTTCTTTCAAAGTTATAACATAATGATTTTCTATTTTATTTAAAGTAGCTAAGATGAACTTTTAAATAGTCCGGAAACACTCAAATGTTTTCTGTGATGATCATGAATTACATGTAGCAGCAAAGAACGCTAGTTTGATATAGTTTTTCTAAATGCCTTTGTCCGGGTACGCTATCCTAGAAACAACAGCTGGCGTTGTAAAAACACTACCACTTTTGTCCAGGGGGGCAGCTAGGATGAACACAAACTGAAAGTTCCTTGTAGCCACTCTGTACATGGACAATTTGGATAAAAAAATTTGGATAATTTTTTTTCAAGTTTTTCGATGAGTGAAATGCAGCCGTATAGGACCACGATACCAATAGTGGATTTGATCGTTCCCATCTATTTTTATTTCATAGTTACGCAGTCTTGCTTTATTTTATTATTTTATTTTATTTATTTTTTATTTGACAGAGACAGTGCATATTAATGAACATTTCTGAAAATATACCAGATTTAGCCAGAAGGTTTTAGTTTCCATCTAGCTTGAAGTTGTTGTGTGTGCAACTAGTGAACTGACCGTGTATATCCATAATATCCCATCACCTCCAGGGAGGACGCTCAGGCTCCCAAGCGCGTCTCCTGGGCCAAGAGCGGCATGGGCTCAGACATCATCTCTAAGAACGGCACCCTGTCCTCCATGGGCTCCAGCCCGCGACACAGCGAACCCCCTCTCCACCACCACACCAACAACCTCCACGACCACCACAACAACCAACATCCCCCCCAGCACCTGCAGCAGTACCCCCAGCGGCCGCCCTCCGACACGGCCTCCATCATCACTGCCACGGGCAGCATGGCGGGCTACCGGCCTTCGTCGCGCCACCAAGGAGCCTCCAGCCCCAATCACTACGGCTACAACAACAACCACCACCACGAGGCCAGCAGCGCCAACGGGAGCTCCCTGCCCAGGCCAGAGCGCTACGGCCAGCTGCCCCAGGCCCAGACCCTGCCCCAGGCCTACAACCAAGCCCAGTTTCAGGCTCAGTTCCAGCCCGCCACGCCCTCCCCACAACCGCCCTCCCTGCTTCCCATTTCCTCCGGAGTCACAGCCTCCAACATCGCTCGCATGGGAGGGGTGCCCATCATGGTGCCCGCTCAGAACCAGGCCGGTTCTTTGGTCTAACTAACCGCCCACCGCCTGCCAAATATACAAGCGCTGGCAAAACAATGCTGTTGTGACAAAAAAATAAACAGTGGAATGCTGTCCATTGATGCTCTCAGAAAGTGTTTTTTAAAGCTTTAGTGCGTACCTTTTTCATAGAAATTAATGTTGAGATTCAAGTTGTCCAACCAAACGAGCTGACACAAAGTTGATTAAGCTTATCGGCTCCACAAATTTCTACCTGTATTTCTCAGTATGGCAGCATTTACATGGCGCCTTACTGGCGCAGGAGCTCAGAACAATCCCAAGAAACGCCCTTGAAATGTTTCAGATGTTGATCCTACTGCTGTGAAAAAAGCTGGACGTACAGCAGAAGGTAGAAAATTCATGCACAATTACCGAAGGCTTACCTCATGTACCTTCGCAGACAGTGGTGATCTAATGACTCACAATTCCTCTTGGGTGTGATAGAAGTTACGCACTATAGCTTTAAAGGGAACTATTTAGCAAAGAAATACAGTAGATTCACTTATTGGCGCTTGCTTTCACACAAAGAAGCTTTCATGGCGAGACTTTCGAACACAGACTGTTTACTTGTTTTAATTATACTTAAGTCTTTTATATTCTGTAAACATTGCAAACTATGTATAGATGTGATTTTCATACATTTGTCCAGTATCATCTTTTCTACTTAAACAATGCATTTCTAATGTTTATTTTTGTTGTTGTATAAAAAAATATATATATATTTCCTCCTGCCATACTGTTTCCACAAAGTATAGAGCAAAAGCATCGCCACTGGGGGGCTTTCATGAGTACACAAGAGTCACACGTGAAAAGACAGATGGATTGAGACTAGGGTTATGCAGGTCTGTTGTAGCCTACTTCATCCATTATTGTTTATTGAAGAGCTATACCTATAAGGGAGGCATTATCAAGACCAAAATAGGTTTAGGCACATTATACCAGGACTGTTCAGAAGGGAGGATAATGCTCAAAGGGAAGGATAGTGAGGACTGGCTGTAAAAGATCTAGAAATTAGGGTATTTCTTCATTCATGAAAAGGAAACTACGATAACAATATATATAATGTTGGCTTTTGTGGCTTTATTTCTGTTAGTGGTTCAGCTTATGAAATGCCATATGACTCAAAGAGAAGTAAGCAATATTTCTTTGTTAATATACATGTTAAATCACTGTATATTCATATAGCAATCCCTTGCTACATTTGCACTTCATAGCACAGGTCTCCCAGTCATTTCGGCTTTGCAGTTATTGCCAGATAAAATTTAGAGTATCCCTCTCGTTTTTATCCAATCAGGAGACAGAGCGCTATAAAGAGGCACTATCTGACGAAGACGGCTGCGCGTTCATGTGGTTGTGACGTAGGGACGAGGGAGGGGACTGCTAACTGCAGTCACTGACAGGAAGTTAGCTAAAAGGACCATACCGCTTACTTCTCCTTTAATTCTTTAAACAAAGTTTAGGAAAAGCTCATTATAATATAGAGCACTGTTCAGAACTGCAATATGGTGGCCCTGCTGACACATTAGTTGCATACATACTCTCTCATAAACACTTGAGCTGTAGTCATTTAAAGTTGCCTGCAGAATTGAATTGTAAATATGCTATTTATTTTCTGTGAAGTGTGTGACATATAGCATTGCATATTGTGGGGCCACGGGTCTGTTTGGAACATATGATACAGGTGATACGTTTGCCTGAACCAAAGATTATACTTTATGGAGCGCTTCTTCAATTCAACATGCTCTCTTTGAAAGCTATTCATTTTCAAGTGCAGGTGAGTGGGGGAAGACTATGTTTAAATTTACAATGACATGGAAGCATTTAGGTTTGCTGCCACAGGCTTTTAAGACAACCCTTCTTTCCCATTGGTGAAGGTGTTGTTAAGACTCTTGAAGCCGCCTTAGTCAGTGATCTCCCACCATATTTTAATAGATAGCCTAACTGTTGAAGGAATAGTTTTAAAAAATATATTTTTACTTTTTGCCCTACTTTTCAGATTAACAAAACTCGACAGAAACCGTTCCTGTTACTGTACATGCATTTTTTATATAGAAATGGGCAATTAAGGGGGCGCCCTTGGCTCAGTTGATAGGGCGTCCCCCCCATGGGCCTCGGCCAGCAGCAGACCTGGGTTCGATTCCAGCCCGCGGTCGTTCTCTGCATGTCGCTCCCCTCTCTGCCCCATTTCAACTCTGTCTCTACACTATCAATAAAAGCATAAAAATGCCAAAAAACTATCTTAAAAAAAAATTAATAAAATGGGCAAATGTTGCTCATCCAGGTTAATTTAGCTCAAACACTGGTAGTGAAATGCTAAACGCTCCTGTGTGCTTGTTGGGACTTGTTTATTTACTACGTTATGATTCGCTCTATGTTTTTACACATTGGGTCATTTTAGAACCAAAAACATACGTGACCATCACAGGCACTTCTTTCCATTATTATTTGACTCTAAAATGAAACAAAGTGTAACATAGATAGAGCGCAATATAAAGTGCACATGAGCATTTAGTGATGTTGAGAAGTTTATCTTTTGACCTGCTCCCATTGACTACCAGTGTTTGAGCTAAGCTAACCTGTATGAGCAACCTTTGCCCATTTCTGTATCAAAAATGCACGCACAGTTACAGGAGCAGTTTTTGTCGCCTTTTTCTTGAGCCGTAGAGTGAGGCAAAAAATTAAAAATGTTCGACTCTTCCTTTAATACCACTTAACAAAGTAAGCTCTTGATTTTGGCTAATGTTCAAGTTTTCATTACAAAATGTAAAGTTTGAAAAAAGAATGTATAAAACTGTTGGAGTCTTTGTTGAGTCATAAGTATGAATATGAACAGCTTTAGTTCGTGACGCAGATTCCGATCTTGAGAACAATTTTGACTTGGTTTCTATTCATGTCATTTTACAGTATCTTTTTTGCAGAATGTATCCAGATGGTAACAGGCGTAATGACCTTATTAATGGTCACATTTACACTAAACGGTTCTAGAACGCAACAAGAACTGTGGCATCAAATCTATTTTTTTATATAAAATCTTTTTCCTGCCATTTTCCAAGTCACACAAATGCCTACTAAAATAACATTTGGATTGAATAAATAAAACCATTTATCTGTATATTGATAGCAATCGTTCTACCTGTTCTGCTGTATCGTCATTACACTGGGTCATATGTTGTTTAAGTGAGCACATTGGCGTCAGAATCACAACGCAATTCTGAAATGAATTATGTTGAATGGAAACAAAACATCAAACTTAACAGAATATTTCTTTTTGACAAAAGCTTGAATAGACAGCTACATGTAAGTGGTGACTGTAACTAGATGCTTTGGTGGTTTTGTTGTTTTGTTTTTAATACATTAGAGCAGAATTTGAAGGTGTCAAAGAAATTATTTCGAAGGGTTGGACTTACTCACTCTACAGCTACAGTTAATAGAGGCACTGTTTTAACTTGTTAATGGGTCATTTTCAAAAGTGTACATTATGAACATTCTAAAATGTATTGGAGACAAGCCTTTTTATTTTTATACCGTGATGTACAAGAGCCCATGAGCAGAGTTTATAAATAGTAACTGTTGCTCGCTGTTTTAATGCTATGACGGATTGTATAACTATTGTGGACAAACTGGTGGATATACTTGTGCTTATTTATACAGTAGGCCTAAACTGTGGACATTAATGTGCAGTGTGCACTTGTATCCTCCATAATTATGTTCATAGAAAGTACTTTGTATGATATTTTCAATTAAAAGAGAAATTATCAATTGTGTTTTTTTATATACTTTCTCTATAAAAACGTCTAAATCCAAGGTAAAGAAGCCATACGATTCCATCAGTGTATAACACGTGTATAATCCTTCATATATTTTTTCAGAAAACCAACAGCAGTGCAGTCGTACCATCATATGCCCATGATTAGCCATCAATCATTTATAATAATAATGTTACTATAGAATTTGTCATACTTTCCCAGAAGTCATTCTGAGGTTTTAAAGTCAACCACCAGAGGGCAGCAAATGTATTTAAAAGCAATGAGAAGTAGTGGAGGAATAGGGACATACTACTGTCTACCGCATAGTGTGGTCCTCACCAGAAAGTCTCTTTGGCCCACACACCGCCTTACTTATAAATGTTATTTTTACACATGATATATATGAAGTCATGTTCCTGATTATTGAAATGAGGAGCATGTTTAATGTTGCTTTACAGTTCCACATGTGGTAAAGAGTCAGAAAAGGTCTAAGATATATCAGACAATTTAACGCCTTTAAAATCTAACGACTTGTAAAGTTGTTTATGTACATTGCTGACAGGTTTAAAGACATTTTGATTTAATATGTAGCCTAAACTAAACAGGGATTATCCATGTGTTTCCTCAAGCAACTTGTTACACTAAGACAATCTGCAGCATGCTCAATAAAGGAGATGTATTATGTTGTCCAATAATGGCCCTGGACAGTTTTATTATTTGTTAATACTCGCTGGCAAAAAAAAACTGCTTTATATTGATGGCCTTTGCTAAACTCAAAAAGTGAAGACAGGGGGCGCCCTTAGCTCAGTGGGTAGGGCCCAGCAGCAGACCCGGGTTCGATTCCCGCCCACAGTCATTCGCTGCATGTCACTCCCCTCTCTGCCCCATTTCACCTCTGTCTATTAACACTATCAATAAAAGCATGAAAAATGCCAAAAAATATCTTGTGTGGAGTGAAGTGAAGACAGAAAGAACTGCAAATGCACACACTGTTAGGGTAGAATGTTTATTAGAATCTTGCGATTAGCGATGTAACATTCACCTACATGGCGCAAAGGAAGTCATAAATATGCTTATATGCACGCCTTTATTGACATGAGCTCATCTCATCAGGGGGATGATATTATCCAATGAAACCCCTCCATATGTAACACTGAACAGGGTAGAATACACAGAAGCCAATAAGCCACAGTAAATTAAAGTAGAAAAAAATGTAGCAACACAGTTTATATCAAATCTTTACACGCAAATAAAAATGAAATATCCACAAAAAAAGTCAAAAGAGCACTGGATATTCAGACAGTGAAGCAAAACCAAGAAGAAGAAAAATAGCTTTGTAATGTAATGCACTGCACTGCACCCGTAAAAGTCTGTGTGTTTCTGTTCATTTACATGGAGCTACAGTACTAGGTTGGCAGAAAAAGGTGCATGGCTTTTCGTTTATTCAAATGAATCACTGTTTTCATCTGAAACATAACAGGGGGAGAGGAGGATCACTTGGTGGGATGCGGTATGGTAGCTCATTTATTTTACAGTGTAGTCCTGATGACTCGATGGATACGAACATCAACAGAGCCCAGTGGTTAAGGAGGTCAGTTTATTTGACAGTTAAGTGTCAAAAAATTGGCAACATCGAAAAAATTCTGTTCTAGAAAAAATCAAATAAAAAGTTTAGAAAATATATAACGTAAAGACAAGAAATTAAGAAGAAAATAAAGGAATTATAACGCTGTATATCCCTGTACCAAAGTGGTGTTGTGGTGTGATATTAGTTAGCATGTCATGCTCCGTTAGCGAAGTCCTTCCAGAAGAGGGATTGGTCATCCCCGCCTGTTTATTAACTATTCATTTGGCGGCCATTTTGAATCTGGCCCCGAGCTTAATGTGCAGGAAAGAAGGGAGAAGAAGGTGAGCTCAGCGAAAGGCAGTAGTCAGAGTCGAGGGTGAATACAATAATGTCGATGGTGAGGATCCATGGTTGGTAATGGTTAAAGAGAGGGGGAGGGGGAGGTCATGCAGCTTTGGCCAGAGGTGAGGAAAGGAGTTGGAAAGGCCCCTCTCCTTCACACGGTGGCTCCTTGCCTGGCGGTGCTTTAGGTAGGACACAAGACTGGAAGGGAAAAATAGTGGATGTTAGCCTAATGTTATGTCTCAACAGGATTAGATGAAATAAAGTGACTTAAATATATTGATTCAAAAGCAAACTGTTCAATTTCGCAAGATCTGAATTTACTAGATCACTGATCCTCAAACTATGGTACATCATTAGTACTACACAAGCTCCCTCTGGTGGTAAGCAGAGGAATCTTAGAAAATGAATTTCTTTGTTATAATTCTAAGAATACTCAAACATGTAAATGAAAATACTTAAAATATGAGCCCATTAAGATTGATTTTTATAGAGTATCTCTCCTTAACTTACAGCAACAAATTAAACTAAATACCTTCATATCCTTTAATCAATTTAAACAAACTATCTTAAATCTGCCAAACTCTACCTGTAACTGTTTTAATTAGGCTATATTGTACTTTCACCCATTTAATTTTAATTGCTGCCACTCTTCACCACTATGTAAATGTTTCATTTGTTTTTTTTCTCTCTTCACCTGTTGTTGTGTATTTGATATATTTGCATTGACTATTGTGTATGTATTGTTGTTTTTCCTTGGAATTTATTTGAACTTGACACCATTGTAAATGAGGGTCACCCCTCAATTGGTCTCTCGAGGATAAATAAAAGTTAAATAAATAAAATAAAAAATCTTATCAAGGTTTTGTTCAGTTCACCAGTTCAAACACTGACCATCACAGCTCACAGAAGTATTCAAATACCTTTCAATATGTAATCCGTTAGCAGTGTGGGCACCTTCTCACTGTCCTCCTTCATGGCATACAGAACTGGATGAAAGAAATAAAAAAGGAGGATATTTTTTTTCCACCAACCAGTAAACATGATTTGCATTTAAAATGAATGTTCTGGCCCGGATAGACTACTAGGCCTACTTACTTTTCGTGAGCATCTGCAGGTCGTCAACAGATGGAGGGGTGCTTTTCTTCTCATACGGGATAACTGTGTTCAGATACTGAAAGCAGAGTCAAGTAGCAGATGCTTTAATGACAAACTGTGATATTCCAGCAGTCATGCGAGTTCTATGGCAAGATTGATAACACTCTTAAACCTGTCTGTTAAAAATGAAGCCATAGCCAAGAGAATTTTAACTGAATTTAGCTTAGCTTTAAAACTGGAACCAGTGGGCAATCAGCTCGCTTGGCTCTGTCCATCACTGTTTATTTTATGAGCTTCCTGATCCCAAAGAAACCCCACCCCTGCACTGCGTTTATTAGCCATCCTTCACAAGCAGAATGTCAGGCGCAGTCCCTCTATTAGTAATGCAGTCTCTATGCTATGATAAGCTTACCAGCTGCTCAATTGTAGCTTAGTACAGTATTTAGCACATATGCAGCATTTTGGTGTGTAGGCTCCAGACATTAGAGTGGTACTAAATCAATCCTCTCCGCTTACTATTGGCAATAAGGCAAATTCGCTCATTTTTAACAATTCCTTCAAGAGTTAATGAACTTCCACCACAGGCCATTAAACACTGACTGAGAGAGTAAAGAAGCAATCAAAGATGTCAATGTAAATGCTAGGGGGAACTACAAAACCAACATCAACACACTGTATTGAAGTTATCTAGACATATGTTTTGCCTACATAGACTAAACAGACCTAGATCTTTAACTAATCAGCTGCTTTTTTGGCATTGTTCCTTCTAGCCTGCCATATACTATCAGAGTAGATCACATGACATACAGTGGGCTGACCATCCCTCTTTATGACCTCAACTATGCATTAGAATCAGGCAGTGGTTGTATATATTTTCAGTGCCCTTAGTTCACCTGCACCAGGTCTGGTAGTGCCCGTGGCCTTAGAGGGCCCGTGCACACCAAGAAACAACACAGCACAGTTGGCAAAGGCACATTCCAACTGTATACACTGTAAGTTATTATGTATTGTTCAAAACACCATGAATGTCACCTCACTAAAATCAACTGTGCTAACAAAGTAATTTATATACCTTATATAACTCATGTCTGTCATAGTACAAGTCCGGACAAAGCAGGAACAACGTTTTATGCTGTCCACATGACACAGGTTTATGCAGCTAAGCTATATATTATAAACACATGAACAGGGGGTGTTATTCAATTACATGATTTGTGGACATTGTTTATGTTTAACTTTAGCATATGTCTGTAATTACCTGACCAGCGAACTGAATTTCCGTCGAAATGCAGCTGTGTCACACTTGAACGCTTTGCAAAACATGTGACGTTTGACCTCACCTGTTTATCATTGCCTGTGCTTCCAAATGTCTGTCTGATGCCGGTCTGCAGGATGTTGGACAGCCCCTCCATGCTGAAACGCTGCAGTGGACAACACAGAACACGGAACATTAAAGGAGCAGTCAGTGATTCTTGAGACTTGTTGTTGTAAAAATCAATTTTTGTCAAAATAAGTGAATATCTATACGAGTGTGCTGAAAAAGAAATCTAGAGTTAATTCTGTATACAGCCTAAAACTGGCAACTGGCCTCTGAAAACTGGCATGTCGCTAGCTATGGTGGGCCCCCTTTTGTTTACGTACCCTTTGTTTACATATCAGTTTACGGAGCCTAAGCTGTGTATTGACACTGGATTATTTGTCTGCGCACACAGCACGGACAAGGGGCGGAATGTGAGGAGATATTCACTGATTATGGTAACAAGCTCACTCCACCTTTAATACAAGCCACTTTTCAAACTCAAGCTCCTTGATCACACTGAAGGACTGTCTGAAATGCTAAATCAGTCCTTTGTTTGGTCTCACACAAACAGCATGGCGTCATGGTGAGATACCATTAGCTATAGTGCTTGAGTTGCGTCTGCATCATTAAGCCAGGTTTTTCAGTAAATCAGCCTCAGGTGCCCGGCAGTCAGGCAGTCAGTCAGACAGTCAGTCAGTCAGTCAGTCAGACAGTCAGTCAGTCAGTCAGTCAGTCAGATGAAAACACTGCTGTTTCAAGGCCTGGAGTGAAAAGACATTAAGCTGTTTTTCTGCTAGTGCTCATGAGTGGACTGTCGCTTCCTCTCCAGCATCTCTTTCCTGGAACATGCTTTAGAGGCTAATGGACCTGAGATCCATTATGCTAACAGTCAGAGGGAGAGCTGTCAAGCACTAAGGTTTCACCTTTCTCTCATTTACATGGGGAGGAATGAATGTCAAGGCTCTACTGTTATAGGAAAAGCAGAGGTTGGAGATAGACATTAAGGGACGGATGTACTCAGGCTTGTGCATCTGTGCATTTTCTGCTGCAGACACACGCATGCTGTATTTATAGTCTGAAACACTCAGGGACGGATTTTCACAAGCCGCAAGGAAGATTCCAGTGGGCTAAGAAATGTGTGATTGACATAGACTTGTTTAAAGCTATATTGTGCTAACTTCTGTCGCCCCCTTGAGGAGTTCTGAGTAATTACAACAACACTTTCTGCACATCCACATGAGGTAAGCCCTCGGTGCAAATGGATTAAATTCCTTCCACTGTACATCAAGGTTTTTTTTGGCAGTACAATCAACAACTGAAACCTTTCTTGGGCGCTTCTTGGGATTTTTCTGATCTCCTGCGCCAGTGACATGGGGCAACAACAGTTTGTAATTGCTGCCATACTTATAAGGGCTACATACAGTACTTCCATCCGTAACACAACCAGCGCTACCCTCTCCTTAATTTGACTTTCTTTTAAATAACCACAAACTTGCTTATCATTTATTGTTGCACACTTTCCTCTGATAGTAGCAGCAGTAGCAGAAGCACATGTTTATAAAAACTCTTTTGTGTACGGCACACACAATATCAATAAAGTTGGATAAAGCCTTCAAGTCGACCCCCCTTCCCTGCCTCTCACCTTGACGGGCATGCTCCCTGTCTTCTCTGTCTGTCCAGTGGGGCTTGTGGCGTGGACAGTGGGCGTGCCAGCTGTCCCTGTGCCCTGCAGGCTCAGGGCCTTGTCGCGGCGCCGGCGCTTGCTGCCGTCCCTCTGCTCCCTCTGTCTGTTCTGCACCTCCATCAGGCCCGTGATGAAGGTGTTCTTCACCTCCTTCTCAAAGTCCAGCTCCTCGCGCCGCGCCAGCTGACCCACCAGCTCCTCACTGAACTCTAAGATGGCCGCCTCCACGCGCTGCAGCAGCTCCTCCAGGGCCGAGCTGGACATCAAGCTCAGGCCTAGAGAGAGAGAGAGAGAGAGAGAGAGAGAGAGAGAGAGACACAGACACACATGTTGTCAAAAAGTGGTTTTGCCAAGAAGCCTTCTCCAGAATTGCTGACTGCACCTTTAATTGAACAAAGATGGAGTATTCCCAGTACTTTTTACCTTCATAGGAGCAGTTGTTGTTGGAGGCCTCTGACAGCTGCCTGATCTCCTCCAGCAGAGAAGGGTTGGTGCCCATGGAGCAGCTCTCCTCCTCATCCTCCTCTTCCTCTGTCTCACCAGGGTCTGGAGAGTTCTCCATCATCTCCACTATCTCCTCAATCACCTGAGAGAGAGAGAGAGAGAGAGAGAGAGAGAGAGTGAGATGGATGGAGAGATATATTATATGGAGGCCAGTGAATAGACAGGGAAGATTAGGAGACAGAGGTACGTAGGCTACACACACACATCCATAGCTGCCCATTTATCAGTAGAGTGTGGTTGCTAATATGCCAAACACCTCCTTTATAAGTGTACATATCATACTTAAATCTGTTACGGATGTATATACAGGCTCCAGCAGTGCACGGGACGGGGAGGGTGGTTTAAACAGGTGTTTAAAGGTAGTCTAAACTTAGTATCTTGTATCAGCATGATATAAGATCGGTCCACACCACACACACACACACACACACACACACCTGATCAGCTGTGATGAGAGGCTCTTCTTTCAGGCAGTTAGCGTTGTCGTTCTTCTCATTCATCTCCTCCTCCTCTTTTTCGTGGATCTGCAGAATGTGAGAGGAAGCATCAGAACTAAACAAACAGATGGCTGCTACACCATGAAGTGCCTTGATAAGAAAGAAGTAAACTACATTTCCTTTCATGTTTGCAAAGAAACTCAGTCAGTGTCTGGGAAGCAGAGATCAGTCTGGGATTGCCCTCATTTGAAAGTATCATGCTTAAATATTTGAGAGGTTTTACATTATTTAGTCTCACTATTTTAAAAACAAGTTACTATTCCATTTGAAAAAGCGTTTCAATAGTTAATTCCTTATGTTTTTATTTACTTTCAGTATTTGACTATATATAGTTTTCATGGCTCAAACATGGTTCTGTGTGAAATGGCTTAACAGATATGAGATGTATTGACATCAAATGTGTTTCAGGAATGCAAAGTCCTGTGATCACAATGGTGATCCCCTAACATTTCATCTAGAAGATCCCATCTTTAAAGCCACTATGAGTAAGATGGCACTCTGGCGTCTCCTTTGGACAAAAGCGGTAGTATTTTTACGACGCCCGCTGTCGCAAAGCTGTTTTCTAGCGCATGCCAGGCGTGCGAGTGTGAACTGAGAAGGGCGCAATATAGTACATGTCTGTGTGTTGAAAGTGTGAGGACTCTTTTCGGCTCCGTGAGAGTGCTTTTGACACTGCATCAACTAATGCCAGTCACTGCCACACACACCTGATTGCAATGAGTTGATGCAGCAGTGTCACCTAACTACTCTCTCTCACGGAGCTGAAAGATTACGTGTCCTCACAGAAAGCGAATGAACGAGAGACGGCAGTTAGTATGGATCACGATGAGGTAATGTGTTTGTGTTGTTGATGTAAATAATGACTATTTCAGATAATGGTTATCTGATGATGGTGAAGCAAAGCAAACTTTGTGTTAGTACCAACCGCTCATTCATTTAGGAGTAAACACTGCAGTCTAGTTTCGCTCTCGTGAAATTGTATACATGTTGCTTGGCAACGCCCTGGTCCCGCCCGTAGCCTATTTCACTCTCCCTTTTAGCTTTTCTTCATTGCATTTTCCTTTTTTTCTTTGATGGTTCAGCCCCGTTATCAGTCATTATGACGACAAATAACTGTCTCAAACTAGGCTCCCGCTCCCCTTCCCTCACCTGGAGGGATAGGCTTCTCAAATCACGTTGGTGCGCCAAACTGAAATCTGCGACCAATATGGATATGTGACCATAGAGCCTGCACGAGCGAACCGAAAATCGGACTGGGTGTGCGACCAGACCAAAAGCAGTCATAAAAACTATTTAAAAACGTCTGTCTTTGCACTGATGGTCTCATTTGCTGTTACAGGTAATTTATGATTATCAGAGGAAACATGAGGCTGTTTAAAAGATATTTAAATGTTACTCGTAGCCGCTTTAACTGTTGTAATTATGGTCTATAAGCAAAACACTTCCAAACAACTGACACAACCATCAACTTCAGCTCCACTTAGTGCAAAAACTAATAAAAATATCATCATCCCAACATATAAAACAAGATGGCTAATGGAAAACGTTAAACCTGCTCAACATTTGCATGTTGTTGGCACTTAGCTCGAAGCCCTGTTGTACCAAAGTACAGCCTCACAGGTCTTTTTATGTGAACTTCTGCAAGGAGAATGTCAGTGTTGGCCTTGACCAGCCCTACCATGGCCTTGACTGCTAAGTGCCTGCTGTCCGGTTGGATGTGGCAGGCAGCTCATTAAGGGAGAGGAGGAAGAGGGAGTTCTGCTGAATGGCAGACCAGTCAAGGTTGGTCGAGCGCGTCTTCAAGTATCAGCATGAGAGTGAGACTGAGACAGGGGGAGCCAGCTAGCTACTCAGTTTGGCAACTCTACAAAATGAAAGTTGTGATTACTTTGTTTTTAGTATTTTCCCTGAGTCAGAGCCGTTAGCGCTTTGATTAAAACCAGGCTCGTTTGAGCAGGCAATGGGTAAATAAACACTGCAGTAGAGCACAGAATAGTTTGTTCTCATTAATAACTCATTATTAATGCTTCTGCTGCATAGCTTCATTTCATCCATACTGTGCAGAATGTTGATTCAAATAGCATTCATATTTTTTGTTTAGTAAGTTAATTTAAAGCAATGCAATATAGTTGTAGTTTCACTTTAAAATTAGTGTGATTTTTTTGGAACTTTTTCTACTATGATTATTTTAGTACATATGCATAACTCATATTGTTTAAAATGAACTTAACACACTCACTTACCCTCACTATTCCAATAAGAAAGTTTTTTTGTTTTTTTTAATACAAATATTTCCCAGATCTAAGGCAATATGAAAGATATTGAATGGTATACTGTAGGCCTACCTCCTGGTCAGAAAGGTTGCCGTTGAGTCCCTCCGAGTCGTTGCCGTCCCAGGTGGAGATGTAGTTGTCAGTTAGAGCATCCCACACGCTGCAAAACAACACACAGACACATACATGAGGCACACATGTAAGCAAGGGCTATGTTTAAGGACCAGACCCAGGCATCAAACACTATTTTTGGCCTCAGCTCTGTAGGCTGGTCTATTACTTTAAGCCGGTATCCACGCATGGTGTAGTTGCATAACGGCATTAGACTGAGAGTTGGGCGTGTTGTTTTATCTCCTAGGTCTGGCTACCCCTGTCTTTAGCAGCCTGCAACTCAGTCAATATTTCAAGTCAATGACACTGTGCAATACGCATAGCTGGAGGCTGCAAATGGAACAGTGCAGGACAGAGTAAAACACAGCTTACTACTCAGTCAAAGGTGTCATATATATACAGTATAAAGCATAGATTTAAATAGAGCTTCTCACATCATTGTGCCATGGGTCTCGGTGCGAGCGTCTGTCTGAAGAGGGAATGACATAGAACCGGAGGAGAAGTCTCCTTTTGTGTGTTGTTTCCTCCTCTGTTCAGAGGTTGGCCCGGGCCTGCTGCCCTGCTCCCAGTGGCACAGCCCACCACCCGGACAACACAGTGGACACCATTCAGCTATGAGAGCTTACCTCACCAGCCATGCCTGACTGCAGGGCCAAGGCTGCATGCACCAGCACACAAACAGGGTCTACGTTTCAGTAAACTTAACCCTAAGATGAAAACTAGGTCATTGATTGTTCTAAAATAAAATGTCTAAAGAGTTTCTAGAGTATTACTTTTGTGCTAGGAAAAGTTGCTAACAATGCCATCTTCATTTAGTCTTATTTGAAAACAGCTGGTGGGCTGTATTGCTTGCTATTGTTGAATTTGTTGTATTACTCTGTGAAGCATTTGTGTGAAATAGAGCAATCAAAATAAACTCACTGCACAGGTCAATAAGCTAAAAATAAACCAGCAGCAATAGTTTGACATTTTGGCAACTTTCTTGACAGTGATAGGGACCCCTTTAATTTATGTCATGTCAATATGAAGCCCCAGCCAACAGCCTGTTAACTTAGCTTAGCAGAAAGACTGTAAATGGTAGGAAACAGCTAGCCTGGCCCTGTCTAAAAGTTAAACCATCTGTTTAGCAGGACCTATGAAGCTCACCGGGAGGCTATATATGTTGTTTTTTCTTTTGTATTTATACATTTTGATTTTACTTTATTCAGAAACTGCACAAATAAAAAATTGTAATTGTAGAGAGGGTTATGAAAGACTATATCTTCACAGAGAGCAGCGATGGTAAACAGATTTTGTTTAATTTTTGACAGGGTTAGGCTAGCTTTTCCCCCTGTTTCTAGTCTTTATGCTAAGCTAAGCTAACAGGTTGCTGGCTGTAGCTTTGTATCCTGTTTAGTAATGACATTGATCTTCTCATCTGACTATGTTTCTCATTTGACTCTCAAACCTTTGCTGTTCCTGAACTGAACTCTTTAAATAACACAACACACACCATATTAAGATACTTTTCTATTGTATCTAATGGGTAATAATCACCACAGTTTACACTACAACAGCACACGATGACACATCACATAGTGCCTGCATAATGCAGGGACAAGGCTTGGTCATCTGGCCAGCAGGAACTGGACTGACTCCATGTTACATAGCCATCCTGCTGTGCTTGTTGGCCCGTGGCCACTGAAGAGAAATCACCCTGTTTAATAGTCTACTTGTCCAGCAGCTTGTGCCTCTCACTCAAATATTTTAATCAGGCAATTGCAGCGATGACAGTCTGTTTGAAAACAAGCAGGAGATTTACATGGTTGGCAATTAGGTTATTTTTCTGTGTATCTGTAAGCCCCTTTAAACCCAAATCCACAGAATCCTTCTATCTGTGTAATTTGTAAAGCCGCATGATAGTAAGCGTCTGAAAAGAGTTAGTCATATTTATCAATCAAAATGAAAGATATTGTCATTTGAGTTTGATAAACTTTACAGAAATTTGGTTTAGATGAGGCTGTCAATGGCCTGGTTCATATGACACAACATGTATTTTAGACCAATCACGGCAGTTCTCTGCCTGAACGTTCTATAAAAACACTGACTGTTGCCATGATATATACGGCCACATCCACACAGTCTATCTAGACAGAAAAAATCTTCTTTATTAACTATATGTTTTATAATGTGTATTAACATTTTCAATCAGATTTTTGTAAGATTTAAAAAATACATATATCTATTTTAGTTTCCAGAAGCTTTACGCCATAAAACAACTCACTTGTATTGTAATCACAGCATGGATTGTAGGTTGTAAAAACGGTTATGAAGTGAGGAGGAGGAACAACGAGACATTGTTTAATGGGATGAAAGCTCCAGAGGACAGTACGTTTGGAACAGTGTGTACATCTGACCTCACGATATCTCTGCTGGTTTATGAGTCTGTGCCACACGGCAAACCAGTGCACACCATTAGGCTTGTGTCTTGATCATATTGTGCAGATTAGAACTGTAGTACTCACATCCACCCACACCCCTGTGTGCTGTGCACAATAATCACTCAGAGCTATATGCACGAATACAGACAGAACGTTTGATATTATTTGAAGAAAAAAAAGATCCCCTTTAATAAATCTCAGCTCTCACACACCTACAGCGGGGACTATTTTTAGCCTGATTCATAATATCCACCCAGTGTGAGTATGACGTGTGTGTCTTTACGCCTCAGAGGCTGCTGGCAGAAGGAGGAGGATCTGGCCGTCAGCTGGTGGACAGACCAACAGAGCCAGAACACAGCTGAGGCGTACTGCACATTGAATAATTCAGCGTGCAGAGCCCACCGGGCACTGTGCACGGTGCATGGTGCTGGGGAGGGTGGGGTCATGCTGATGGTGAATGATTGACGGCTTGTTGTGGATGCTGCGGTCTGGCTGTGTGTGCGGTAATGTTTTGGTGTGTTGCGTGACATGCTGGTCAGCTGAGCCTCTGTTTTGGCATTGACAGGGTGTTGTGATTACAAATGTAGATGGCAGCTTTATAAGTAAGCTAGCATGTAAACAACATAAAAGGCTCTATGCATACAGTATATATACTGTATATAGCTTTACTGTATATTTAGTGAAATGAACATTTTTGATTTATATTTTTTATGTGATTAATGAGTGGTTACAGCTGTAAGAAAGCCCCTGAAACTGTCTTTATGTATTATTATTATTATTATATTATTATTATTATTATTATTATTATTATTATTATTATTATTATTATTATTATTATTATTATTATTATTATTATTATTATTATTTTGTTATTATTATTATTATTATTATTATTATTATTATTGTTATTATTATTATTATTATTATTATTATTATCATTATTATTATTATTATTATTATTATTATTATTATTATTATTATTATTATTATTATTATTATTATTATTATTATTATTATTATTATTACCATAATAATACTGATTATATGATTGCCCATAACTTCAGTATTAAAATAGAAATAGATAGTGTCATTTCAAGCATTTGCATCTATTAATGCAGAGATGCTGAGGAAAATTCAGACAAGAAAATGCTGCAGTGGGATGGGTGCATTATGATTGTTAAAAATCTAAAATGATCTTAGATACTCTCTGTAAATTGACATTGCTGTAACATACTATGGGCTGCTTCTTGGAATTGGGTCATTTTGTAATCCAAAAAAATGATTGCAATCACTTTAACGATAACCTACTACATGTGCTATGAAGGCTAGCTCATGAACTGCATCAGATCCATGAAGACCTCAGCTGGGCACATTACAGGCTTGAACATACAAACACAGAAAACTTTCATAGCGTACTGCTATGCAATATGCTATATTTAGTCAAACTGTAATAAACTGATGTGGTGACTCACTCTTCGTCCTGCAGCCTCTCCTCATCCTCCTGGTTTTGTGTCTGGTTGCGTATGGGCGCCAGGACCTCCGTCTTGGTGTTGTAGTTGTGGAAGCAGACGTTTAGCTTCTCGTCAAACTCGTTGACCAGGTCCTCCATGGACTTGAAGCTCATCATCTCAGAGAAGTTCTCCAGCTCGGAGAAGTCCTCGCGTGTGATGGAGGCCAGGGGAACCGTGGTGGTGGTGGTGGTGTTGTTGGAGGTGGTGGTGGAGTAAGAAGAGTGATTGAGTGCCGGGTGGTCCAACTCATCCATGTGGTACGGCCTGAGGTCCTCAAACTCCTCATCCAAACACACTAGAGGGGCTTCCATGGTGTCCCCCTGTCTGGTCAAACTGTGAGCCCTGCACAAACAAGAGTGGGACAATATTTAAAGCTATAGTGCGTAACATTTTCATATAAATTAATGTTGGTTACGTTCAAGCCATTGCCTAAACAGGTTGACACAAAGTTGATGAAGCCGATCGGCTCCACAAAACTCTCTTTCTGTATTTCTCAGAATGGCAGCATTTACAAACTGGTGTTACTCCATAACACTGGCGCAGGAGCCCAGAAATATCCGAAGAAGGGCCTGAGAAATGTTTCAGTTTTTGATTCTACTGCTAAGGAAACACCTGGACGTACAGCAGAAGGTAAACAATCCATGCACCGTCACCAGAGGCTCATCTCATGTAGATGTGCTGACAGTGTTGTTGTTATTACTCAGAATTACTCATAGGGGCAACAGAAGTTACGCACTGTAGAGTTAATGCACTGAGTTTGCTTAATCAGCCTGATGTTAAGGTTTCATCAACATTCATTTAATTGGGCAAGACCACTGCTGCTGCCAATGTGTTGAGAAGCCAAGGAAAGACCAGATCAGAAAAAGTACAAAAGTCTGTCTATCTGTCCCCATCTGTTAAATTAACCAATACCCCAGGAGGATTTATCTGGCCTCACCTAAATCACGCCTGCCTCACCTCATGTGGACTGGCACCGTGCTGTCTAGACAAAGAGGATATGGAGGTAAATGTGCCAGAAGGGGACCAGGTCCCAAGGGGAACCCAACCAGTTGGCTTCACTGGTAAACCATGGTTAATGAAGTACCTCTGCTGGGATTTACCTAATGAGCTTTCCAAGATTCTGGGACATGGCATGAAAGGAACATTTGTCAAGTGCACAGTATGGATTTATTTTAAGTGCTTGCCGCGGGTTTTCATATTCAATATAGGGCGAATGATTATAACATTATAGCATGTATAGCTGTTGTAAAGATGTATCAACGTTCAAGGGTGTGTTTTTATAACACAGTGACACATGTGGACTTCTGGGACAGAAAACCACTACAATGTGTTTGGAAAGATAAGGAACCTGAAGATACGTGCGGGCATATGTTGTGCCATGTCAGATTGAATAAAGAGTAAAGAAAAAATCAATTCTTGTGGAACTCTTCTTGCTGTATGCAAGAAGAGTTCCACAAGAATTGATTTAACACTTGGGACAGTTTTGGGCAAGGATACACTATTCAATTATTCATTTAAATGGAGCAGAGTTTGGGAAAGCATACACTTCCAGAAACACCAATCATCAATTGGGTGTACTATATATCCACAGAGCAAATTCTACACCTCAGATTTTATACCAAATGAAGGAATGTGCGTCTCCATAGTAGTGTGTGTATTGTGCCAATGGTTCTACTTGGACGTTCTTTCACATGGTTTGGGAATGGCCAGAAGTCTCTATGTTTCGGAAAGCGCTAAGAATGGGTTGATCGATATTATAGGTGGTACATTTCAATCAACTACTCTTTATGGAAAGATACACTTCTTGGAAGCTCATGGGGGACAAAGGGCCATCAGTAATTTAAAAAAAGGCCATTTTTGGCTTTTAGAAATCAGCAGAAATTCAAGGCTTAATGCTGCTGTCAGTACTCTTGAGAGAAGTCTGGCCTCGGTCAGGTTATATGACGCAGTATAATTACTGTAGTGAGGCCCATATATTGTCCTTTCTGCTTGGCTGGACCGTGGCCTGGCCGCGTTAAGTGGGTGAGTCCATTTAAAAACAAGCTTGAGCTAGCTTCTTCTTCCTTCTCATCACACCACTCAGCAAAGTGCTGCACTGTCAACTACCGGATGTTGTTTTCTGGCTAGCTCTCTCTCTCTCTAAAGCTCTGTCCTATACACACTGTGTTGTTTTTTGTTTGTTTGTGTAATTGGGTGAGTTGTTTTTTTGTTTTTTCTCTCTCTTTGCAATTGCTTCGTCCTTTGACACTTCAGAAAATGACTTGAATAAACGGTTGCTGCGGAGAAATACATCAGCCCCTTTTAGGTGACAGTGACTGACAGCTTGTGTCTGCCAATAGAGCCAATTACGGTCATTGGGGCCTTCTCAAATAAACATGGGAATTAGTAACCTTGCCACAGGGAGTTTTCTTAGGGGGACTGCACTGATGCACTGTTGACTAATCGCACAAATTCAATTGCCTAATAGCACTTTCCAGTAACGCTGTATATTCTTTTTACTGTAAACCCAATCGGACTGGATGTAGAATATTCCGTTGTAGCTAAAGGGAGGCATGAAGCACAGCATCCACATGCCAGCTGACAGCAGTATAGATGGAGTAGTGTTGTCGAATGTCTGCATATTATGTGTGTGTGTGTGTGTGTGTGTGTGTGTGTGTGTGTGTGTGTGTGTGTGTGTGTGTGTGTGTGTGTGTGTGTGTGTGTGTGTGTGTGTGTGTGTGTGTGTGTGTGTGTGTGTGTGTGACCTTCATAGAGAGTGGTGGTGGTGGTCCCAGGTGAGCCCCCTGTGCTTCATAAGCACACAGGTATGGAAAGAGCCAAGCACACAAGCCCATTCAGAGGTCATTTAAAGCAATGGAGCGAGCCAAACCACTTCCCCCATTTATTTTACTGAGAAAGGGATGACCACAAACTACACGGCCGAAAGACAAATCGAAAACCGATTCCATTGAATTTCATGTTATATTTTGAGACACTGAGCAGGAATCTATACTATAAATATATAAGCATGTATGTGTAATAGCCAATTCGATTGAATATAACAGTACAATTCTCCTGATTTCACCCCACATGGGCTAAATGTAGTGAACAATATCACTCACTGATCAATTTTTCAGGCAGTCGTGTGCAGAAATGGAAATCGAGGCAAGTGCATGTCATCAGCTCATCAGAGAGAGAGAGAGAGATAGAGGGAAAGAGAGAGGGGGAGAGAGAGAGCGAGAAAGGAGGACTGGGGGAGGGAGAGAAGAGAGGAAGAGAAGGAGAGATGGAGGAAACCATGGTTACGGGGAAAAAGGATGGAGGGGAAGATGATGCAGCGAGGACCGCTGGTGTGAAGAATGAACAGCAGGGGATGGTCTGATAAGGTTTATACAGCAGCTTACTGTGGTAAGACAAATTACCTGCAGTGGATGTTGCCTCTCTTGTTATGGCCTCGCTGTGTGTGTAGGCAGGATGTTCTCACACCAACAGCATCCGTGCCTCCCTCTGCTACAAAATCAACCGACGATCAGGCGTGCTTACATTCATTCCAGGGAGAAGAGAGAGAAAAAATCCAAAATATCATGGGGTTAAAGATGGCTATACTGTGGTCCTAGCATCGGGTCTGTATCCCTTTTTCCCTCACCCGTATATAAGCCCACAGCCACCCTTCTTATCTGTCCTCCCCACAAGCCCCGTTTTTTTTTTTTTCTCTTCCCAATCAATAGGCAGCCAACACCAGCCTCACACAGAGCCTGCGCACTGCCCGGGCCTATGACGATATCAGCTAAAGACCCCTCCCCTTTCCTTCCCTCAACCATCCTCTCTTTCTCCCTTTGTCCCTGCCTATTCCCTCTATCCCTCCCTCCCTCCCTCCCTCCCTCCTTCAAGCCCATTCAATACACATGCATTAGTTACCCAATATTCATGAGGAGAGGAGGGAGGAGGAGCAGAAGGTGTGGGGGAAGGAGCTATTTCTGTAGCAAGGTAGCACACTGTTTACCTTCAAGGGCCGATTTTGTCCTTTCAGGGGGCCTGAGGCAAAATACAGACATGGGGGCCCTCCACACATCTCTTGTTCTCTCCCCCCTTTTCAATCCTTATTTATCTGTGTAATGTATTTTCTTCAAATTTAATTAAAAAAAACAATGTTACCAAAGCATCAATATAATTTGACTAAGGGACAGTACACAATAATGCCAACACATTGACTAACTTTCACATTCAATTGTCTTTTATTTTTGTGCTCCTCTTAAACCTTGGACCTCTTAAAGGTGGAGTCAGTGATTTTTCGACAACGCTTTTGTCAAAATAATTGCATATCTCATCAAGATCTGCTGGGAAAAATTAAAACAATATCCTGGTTTTACTGTGGTATTTGTTTTCATACATTCAAATGTTGAATTATGTTCAAATCAATTTAGATTCTGCATAATCCCTGCTTTCAATCTGTGATTGGGGTTAAATCCTCCTGTCTAGGAGCCTGGGCTGGACTTACACACACACACACACACACATACATGTTACAGTTCACATGTTATTATCACACCCAGAGTGCACTCAGACTGGGAAATATTATAATATGACTATGTTTGCCGTCTGGAACATCCAGTTATCAGATATGAGCAGATTTGACAGATTAAGCAACACAGCACGATGGGAAAAGAGATCATTCAGAAAATAAGCTTAGACTGTGTGTGTGTGTGTGTGTGCACATTACCTTATACAACGGGGTATGGTGCAGTATTTTGAACTTTTTCCTTCATCCCAACAACTGTGTATTGTGATGAAAATTGTGTGTAGGCTTAGACTCAAAAACAGACCAAACAGAAAATATTTTCTGTGAAAAAATGGTGCTTGTGTTCTTCCAAAATAGATTTTAGAAATTGGCAAGCAGACACAACAGACAGAGACAAAGAGGGAAGATGCAGACTGATTCACTGACCACATGACGTCACTACACAGGAGATGCCGAGGCCTACCTGGCCAGTTTAAGATTGCTGTACCCGTATGATAAATACAAATCTCACATCACAGACACAGAAAAAAAATATGTGAGCATGATTAAGCACACAATTTGATCATTATTATCATCATCAGTGTGAAATAAAAAATTAAAGAAATACAACAAACCAGCCAACAAACACCAACTTCATTGGTCTCTCTTAGCAGCTGCTTCTTCCCCACGCAAACAAGAAAACTGGAGAAAAGAAAGAAAGAAAGAAAGAAAGAAAGGGGATCCTGGTCTGTCAGAGGCCCCCCATCACTACAGCAACATAGCGAACACACAGCATGGCATTGCGTAGACGCTGGTTGCCATGGTTATAATTGTGTGGGCAAAGGAATTGCTCCACAAGCAAGGAGAGGGGAATAAGAAAGGCATGAACTTGTTGGCACTGGCTTTCTTTCAAAACATAGCACAGTAAATGCCCTATAATGTTGAAGATTTTAGCTTAACAAGAGCAAATTATACATAAGTAGTGTAAATATATAGACAATTGCATATGTGTGCTTTGTACCAGCAAGGTAAACCCTAGCGTTTCAATGTTTCGATTGGCTGTGTGAAACCCATGGGTACAACAAATCACGTAGTAATTAGACAATCACAGCTGTTAAGTTATAATTGGATGGAAATAGATTGAGTGTGTGTTCAGGTGTCATTCCACTCAAAGCATGTATTAGCTGAGTTGACTGATTAGCAAACCTTCAACCAGCTAATTAGCAACGCAGCCTAAACAATGGATCAGTAGTTGAAGTGTGGCCAGCACAGTGGAGTCAGCGATTTTAGAGAATGCTTGTTGTCAAAATCAGTTTTTGTCAAATTCACGGAAAAAGGAATCCAATGTTAATACACAGCCTAGGCTCTGTAAACAGGCATATTGATCGCTATATTGTGGGCCCCTTTGTTTACATACCATTCTGCATTAGCCAGGTCCTACCAGACCATCATACTTCATTTCATTTGTACAGAGGGTCTGGAATTGCTAAATTGACAAATGTTAACTCACTTGAAGGCTGTTGAAGTGTATATTCCAAAATACCAAACTTTTTTTGCGACTAGAATACGAAATCAACAACTACGGCTTTACCAAACAGTATATGCCAAAGAACTGCACTGGAATGACAGTGGCATTGGTCTGTGAGTGTTTAACTTTGTGTCATAATGTGAAACTTAAATCTATACAGATGAAATAACACACCCTTATAGAGGCCTACTGCAGCATCCTTAGGGACTAGAGTATTCATTGCACTGTTTCTTTAATTGGGTGTCCCATACTGAACATACACACATATACTTAACACCATATATAGGCCTATATATTGCTTTTCTTAATTTTTTAAATGAGTATATAAAAGTAAAAAAAGTACACCATGAGTTGTATGTGTTTTGGTTTGGTTTTGTCAGTGTATTGTGCTGACATCTAGTGGTGATTACAGGGACTCAGCAGACACAGAGGGTTCATTAATCACATCATTATTTATTTGTGTACTTGATAGGGACAGAGCATTGTAATTAACAACGGTATCAAAAGTACAAGATGTAAACATACCGTGGTTAGCAAAAAGGTTCATTTACATCTCACCTGATATGGATGCTTTCATGGTCTCTCTTACTGTACGACTGTGACAGATAAACAGTTTGCTCTTTTTAAAACAATTAGGATTATTTTCCTTATAGATCATAGATACTGGTCCCATAATCTTACTAGATATCTAAGATGAATTAGGAAAATGATTTATTAAATCCCTTCAGTAAATATTCTGCAATCAAAGGTTTCCCAACAGTCGTTATTTTAGAAATTCCAAATAAATATCAAGCTATGCACTCCGTATTAAAAAATAAATAAATGCAATGTATTCACAGAGCATCTTTCTGAAGATTATCCTCCTATTGTGCTCAGGAAATCAATTTTTGAACATAACACACAACTAAGAACACCCACATGGTAGGACCAGACAGTGATGTGACCATCTGGTCCTTCCTTCATAGTACATGATACAACAGATCAAAAGCTATCAGAACCAATAGAGGATCTGCAGAAATAAACCCTTTCTTAACTCTTTCCTCACACTTGTTCGCACACAGACTCACAGTAGTCAGCCGAGTCAGTAAACTGGGCACAAATGTATTGGGGGTCATTTATGGATCTGGATTTATTTTTTCAGAAAAAGCAACAGTTGAGTGCTTATTGATTTTTCTTTATCACTATAATATGTATTTAGGCATGATTCAACGATTAGTTGACTGTAGGTCAGATTCAACCAATCAGATTGGACTATGTACATTGTTAGTCGGGGACACCCCTATCGTACATGATTTAATGGTGGGAGGGATCTGGGTCAAGCCTCTGAAGGCCCATATTAAATGAGCAGCAAGTCTTCTATGGTTCAATAAATGATCATTACCATAGATCATCATATGGATTCATCAATATAACACATCTACATCACTACAGGTTTTTTTCCCAGAGAGGTCATGATGGCTTAATGGGGGTTTGAAAACCTTTGACTTGGTAATAGGTACTTTTTTCAATTCAAAAGGAGAAAATGTCAGCTGAATTAGAAGATATCCCCTTGGTAACGGAAATTATCTTCTCACGGGGTTTTCGACCCTGAAGCCTCCTCCGGTGAAGTGGGGCTTGCTGCTCAGCTGAGGCAGAATGTCCAGCTGCTCTGCCGTGGTGCTCTTAGTCCTCTGCTCACTGAAGAGACACACAGAGCTTCAGTACATCAGCCAGTGAACCAAACTGCTACCACATTATACATGTTACCTGCATTTAATGAACCGTGCATTGTGTACCCATCAATAAATGCTGTGTTAAAGCTATAGTGTGTAGCTTTTAATAGTTACTGTAAATAAAAGCCATCGCCAAACAAGTTGAGTCAAATTTGATTAAGCCTACTAGTGCATTGCCTGTAGGAAGCAGGTATTAGCTTTTTTTTTTTTTTTTTTTTAACCTTTATTTATACAGGTAAATCCCATTGAGACCGAAGACTCTTTTGCAAGGGAGACCTGTTTTCCTTTCCCACGTTACCATTCACACACCGATAGCAGGCTAACTATCGACATTCACACGAGGCAAGGTGGGTGAAGTGTCTTGCCCAAGGACACAACAACTATGACACAGGTGGCAGGGCGGGGATCGAACTTCCAACCCTTTGATCATCAGCCGACCCGCTCTACCACCTGAGCCACAGTCGCTTAAATGTAACCTGTCTATCAAAGTGGGACACAGAAACAGATGTAGCCTACACATTTAGCTTCTTTTTTTTAACGGATATAAAACATTTAGTGGAAGCGATCGTGTTTACCTTCACCTGTAGCAGACCTATCCGAGACCGTGCTAATTTAAATGGGAAACGCCATTGACACGCGTTAACTGAATTAGCATCACTGTCGAGGCCACATCGGGAAACTCAGGCCGATCTGACTAACAGTCAGAGAGATATGCGAGCCACAGACAGACAGGCACACAGGCAGAGAGACGTTTCTTGCTTTATAGATAGATAGATATCAGCTCCACAAAACTCTTGTGTATTTCTCAGTATGGCAGTGTTTACAAACTGGTGTCCCCCCCCCCCCCCCCCCCCGACACCATAACTGGAGCTCAAAGAAGAGCCCAAGAAATGTTTTTGTTGTTGATCCTACTGCTAAGAAAAAACCTGATGTACAGCAGATGGTATAGAATCCCTGCAGGATCACCGAAGGCTTACCTCATGTAGATGCGCTGACAGTGTTGTGGTAATTACTCCGAATTACTCATGGAGGCGACAGACATAACGCACAATAGCTCTAAAATGTCTGACTTAAATTAGATTTAAAACAAAGATCAAGCTCACCAAAGCTTTTTCTGACTGAGGTACTTCTTCTTGATGTTTGCCAGCTCATTGGCCAAACTTTGATTCTCACTTTTGTACTCGTTCATCTTGGAATCGAGCATTCTCAGCTCTGCTATCAAGGCCTGCAGAATAAAAAAAAATATATATATATGTACATATGAATGCAGAGAAGCAAACAGCTTGTATGTTGTATCTGTTCTGGGTGTTATTATGAAAAAAAGTTTTTAGATACATATGGATACTTAAAATATTGGGTCGTTTTAGTGGACAAAAAAAACGGACTGAATGAACTGTCAATGCAAACAATAGCCTCTCACAAGTCATCACATTGAAGTGATTGTGACAACAAATGGACACAGATCTGAAGTTGCTGAAGACATTGATTGCAATATACTGTAAATAAGCAACTTATTTAACAATACTGAAATAATTCCACTGACATTTAATCAAATATCTTAATCGGATCAGAAATATAATTTGTCTTAAATTCTTAAATTCTGACAAACTGAAGTTTTAATGTAAAGAAGTGAATTTGGTTAAACGAGAAAATACTGTACAATTACACAACAAGTAAGAATTTGACAGCAGGAGTGGAATTTAGGAAGAAAGACAATGGTGAAGCAGGATAACAAAAGATATGCTTTGACTGGCAATAAAAGGCTTTGAGGAATGACCTTGAGTGTTTTAGTTCTCTCTCTGAGGGTCCATTGGCACTGCTGGAGCTGCTCAGCGGCCTCTGGACCGGGCTGTCGGGCCAGAATGTGCTTCAGCTCCACATACAGCTTCTCCTTTTCCTTGGTAGGAAAAAAAATTCAACTAATGAAAGAGAGCTGGTTCAACACAGCTGGTTCAGTTTATAACATGTAGGAAGGAAAAGGCACTAAAGCACTACACATGTTCCAGAGGAAAACTTGCAACCTCTACTGTATCTAGATCTATGAGTGCCCATTCATTGACAGTGTCCCTGGTTTCTTATAACTGGTGCCCCAACTACTCACCAAAGCACCAAATGTGGATTAATCCACTGGTGAAAATAGTCCTGTTTGAGTAACATAACATAACATATTTCCACAGGATTTGTTGTTGACCGTTACAAACTTTTAGAACAAAAATGAAAACCATCACAGACCTTGTCACTTAAGCTCAAAAGACAAATGGGATGATTTGTGGAAGTAATGAGACTATGAGAAACAACTTTTTTATATGACGAATAATAGCTTTGGTTAACTTAACTATGATGACCATGTTGCAAAAACACCATTGGACTGATACAATAGCTATCAAAGGAATCTAATTAATTCAGCTAAACACTAACATTTTCTGAAATGTTATTTTTTTTGCTGTGTAAGAATTAAAATAAATTGTAATGATAACCTCTCATGATTCATCTTCTGTTGTTTTACTAGACTTCCCCACTTGAATACAGTTACAATGACCAGGAGCAGAGGTAATAATCAGTAACATACCATCACATTGCTGTGTGCTTGTGTGTGTACACATTGAGGAGAGCGTCTCTACCTGTAATAGGAGTTCACGTTCCTCAAGCTCTTGTGTTTTGGCGATCAGTCTTTTTTGTAAGTTCTGGATCTTCTGGATGAGTTCATATTTGCCTGGGTCGTTGCCCTGTGAGGTGGAGAGCCTTTTAAAGAATGTTACTGACCTGACCTTTGGATAACGACGTATACTTAATACTAAATTAATACTAGAAATGAAGATGTCTTTGACACAGTGCAGCAGAGGACAAATTGAACACGATATGAAAACAGTACTTGTTGATGACAAAGCTGTCATGTAAACAGTAAGGCCTCATGCCGACAGGTGCTGTTTAAACCAGTGGCCTGACCTCCAGTCGTCTCCAGCGGTGGATGTTGATGGGCTTGAGCTGGTCCTCCAGGACACTGTTCCTCGTTCTCTCTCTGAGCAGCTCCCTCTGCAGGTGGAACAGCTCTCGTCTGCAGCAACACAATTAAAATACTGTAGTAGTCGTCCCATGATTAAGTTGAAGACTATTTAAATCAACTGTAAGGAAAACAAAGGAAGGGAATGGCAAACATAATAAGCTACTCGTCCTTCATGGTGAGGTAACAAGCTTTTTTTGAATATTTAAATGAAGGTAATAAGTGATGAAAAGTTGATTGAAGTTTTAATGTAATGCGGAAAGCTTTATGATATAAATGCTGGTTTAAATAGAATACAGTTGACTATGTTCTAAAAGCTACGTGTTGAAATGAGGCCATCCTCACCTCTGACTCTGGCTCTGTCTCCACTGTGCTCCATCCCTCTCTCTCTGTATCCTACTCTTCTGCTCTAGATAGTGCACTTTGTAGGTCACCTCATTCTCTCTCCCAAGCTGGCCTGCTTCTCTACTCTCCTCTCCTCTCAGAGCAATTCAATGCTGCTGACTGTCTGGTTCCACTCATTTCCTCTGCTGTCTTTTACCTCAGGTCCTCTGTGTTGGGTACGTTCTTGTCCAGGATGCTCTTCTTGCGCCTCAGCCTCTTGATCTCCAGCTTTAGCAGACGGACGTCCTCCATCCGCTGGCTGTAGTGGAAGTCTCCCTTGCTGAGGATGGACAGCTGGATCCTGATCTTCTCAAACAGCAGCGTGCGCTCATCGTTGCGCCGTAGCAGCTGTTTGCCCAGGTTGTCCCGCTCTCTCATCACCTGGAGAGTGAACGTGTTGCCCGACAAATAATCAGGCACGAGTTTCTGAGGCCATGTCAACACATACACAAATATATATATATATTTAATTCATTTGTAAAAATCGTATACACTCAACGGTGTTTTACAATATCTCTCCATTCACACGATATTGCAAAAGAAACATTGAAAAAAAACTGATCTAATCATGCCAGGCCGGTATGTAGCGGTATGTGTCACGTCAAACAAAATTGAAGAACATTGTGAGCATGCGCATTGAGCATCTTCTTGATCGAGGTTGTTGCATGCTCAGTAGATGTAAACATTTAACAGTAGTCCCCACAAATACAGAATTACTGAGTATTCCTAAATCTCCACTTTGGCAGGAGTTTGCAAAACCCACTGGTTATAATGTCTGGTTGTGCCGTTTGCTTATGGACAAAAGGCCAAACCGCACAGAAAAAGATGCGGTTAGGAAATACCCATGTAAGTGTGGACATGGCCTCAGTCTCATTCATATTACCTACCTCCTTCTCTCACTTTACCTGTTCCAGTTGTTTCTTCTGTTGGATCTGCTCAGCTTCAGCGTCAGCTATAATCCTCTGTAGTTTCTGCTGCTCTGCTTTCTGAATGTCAACACGCTGCTTTGACTCGTCTAGTTGGAGCTTCATGGACTGCACCTCCCCCTGTAGCAGGACACACAGCATATGATTAGAGCACAAAAGGTCCTGGCAAAGTAAATGTATCTTTAAAAGAGTAGAAAACCACTCTGAATGGTTCTCTTCAGGTTAGACTTGGTTCTCTTCAGGTTAGACTTGGCACAATGGTTCCCAGTGCTACTCAACAAGGACAACACCCAACAAATGATATACAAATTATCTCATACAAGACTCTCCAGCAATCCCCTGTTGTAGAGTTTTTGCCTGTGACAGTAGTATACCTATGTTTCCTACCGTCTTGCGACTTTTCTTGTTATCCACATATAAGAACATATGAAAACCTGTGAGTTGTATTTTGCATGTGGGTCCGAGCTACACACCTGACCCGGGCTGCAGACAGTACCTTGAGGGCCTCGTTGTCTTTCTCTAAGCGCTTGTGTTCCTGCTGATCCCGGGCCAGCGACAGCTCCTTCCCCGTTATCTCATCTCTCAGTCGGGTCACCTGGTTGTTCATGGTCTTCATCTTCCTCTTTATCTCTGCTATCTCTTCCTGAGAGACAGGCGGGGAAAGGAAGGAGAGGAAAGAGAGAAAGACAGAAAGTGAAAGAGAATCAGCATTAAACTTATATAAACTATATATTATATATATACTGTATAATTACATAGACATTAAACAGCTGCAACCAGAGGTCCGAAAGTTAATATGAGAAAGTCAGCCAAGGAGAAAGTGTGGGCAGATGTAACACTAGTAATCTTTCAGATATAATTACAGATTACAAACACAAGGATCTAAACTTTAAAGGAATGAATGAAAAACAATGCATTCCTTAGTGAAACATGTTATTTTAAAACATACCATTTCCTGTTAGCTATTGGTGTGATGCAGTCTGGAAGTGTACAGCTGTCATGATTGGTACCTGAGCCTCTACGAGGTTCTTGCTGTAGAGGTTCCTCTCAGACACCACACACTCCAGCAGGTTCTCCTGCTGTTTGATCTTGCACTCTGCCTCCGTGACCTTCTTCCTCCAATCAAAGATCTCCATCTCTCTCACTTCAACATCACCCACTTTTTGTTGCACCTGTGGAAAGATGGAAAATTCCCCTGAGACATAAGAAACTAAAAAAGTCATATTGTAGTATAACATGGATCCAAATACTGCATAGCCTGCCTTCTGCATGAGGTTGCTGGTCTCGTTGATGTAGCGGTCTCGTTCCTTCTCTAGCTGTTGGATGATTCTGCGTTGCTTGTGGGCCTCCTGGCGGTAGCCACTGATCTCATGTTCCAGCGTGCTCTTGTCCTGCTCCAGCAGCTTCACAATACTCTGCTGCTTCTCAGTCGACTGTGTGGCTTTGATCATGTTCTATTGTGAGTGGAGGAATTGTATTTCACAATACAGACATTTTGTATTGGTATGGTGTGAGCACCAAAAGAGAGTCCACAATGAAAATAGTTATTGTAATGTCAGCCCACACCTAATGAACACTACAATGCATACCTTATTTAAGATGTCTCTCTCCCGGACCAGCTCTTCCATGGCTTTCCTGTCAGTTTCTACTTGCTTTCGGGAAGACTCAAGATCTGCAGAGGGCGGAATAGGTCAGTTTATATTGATGCTCTATAAAGCTCAATAGTGTGGTTCCGGAAAAACAAAATTCCCATTCATTTTCTCAATGGCCGATAATGAACTGTAATGAATAAAACTGTCCAAGGCAAAATTACCAAAAGCTAACACGTATATACTGGTGTATTCTCCTGTAGATGACACAAGTTGGTATGATATCAACCTTTGTTTCAAGAGAAATTGTTTATTCTGGATACACACAACCCACAATCCTAGCGTATAGGAACGAGTTAACCTTTAAAACCTAACCCTTTTCCATGAGGGTGCCAATATTACATATTAATTAACTGAGCAGGTCTTAAGTGAAGTCTGAATAAATAAATTCCAGAGATTCGAACGAGAGTGAGAGGCACTATCAATGCAAGGAAAAGTTAAATTGGTAGAAGACAGCATGCATAGTTTAGTTCTATCTATTTTACATTGTGTTTGTGGACCAAGCTTGTACTCTTATTACTGTGCAACATACAGAAGTGTGTGTGTCTATGATAGAACATGGCATTCTCCCACACCTTTCTCCAGCCCAGCGATCTGAGCTTTCAGTGTCTCCCTCTGCACGCCCACGTCTGCCTTCTGGTCCTCCACCTGGTGGAACTTCTTCTGGATGGCTTCTCTCATCTTGGTTTGTTTGGAGATCTCCTGACGCATCTGACTCACCTCCTCTTCTCTTGTCTGACAGGCAGAACCAATTAAGCTTTACAAAGAAGTAGTGAGGAAGGGAAGGGGTTTTTGAATGGATGAGTGGATGAGTAAATGTTGTCGTGCGTGCGCTTATGTCTATGACTCAAATGTGCTCTCTGACTAAATCCCTCACACAACTTATTTAAAGGTGCTCCGAGTAACTTTCAATTAATGTTAATTATCATTATTGCACCCCCTTTGTACAAAAACTGTAGTGTTTAACTGGGTGAGTTCTAGTTCCTGGGTGAGGAACCCATGACAAAGAAATCAAGAGAAACTGTATGCAAATAGCATTCTTTGCACTGATGGTCTTGTTTGCTGTTACATGTAATTCGTGATGATCAGAAGAAAAATTAGACTGTTTCAGAAATATTAAAAAAGTCCCTCAAAGCACCTTTAAGAAATGAAGGAAAAAGTTATAATCTTCTTTTTTTTCTGGGAGTGGGATACAGTACAGAACACATTATGAGCTGTTTCTGAGAGAGTAGTGCCCCCTTGTGGTTCAATGGGACAGAATCATATCATCCATGAACAGGTATTCTGGATTTGAGACACATTCTTGTGCCATGAGTTAGCAGACAAACTGCACATAACTTTTCTTTCCACTGGACCTCTTCAGAATGCTGATGAAAGTTTTTTTTAAGTGATTTGATGAGGAGATTTCCAAAAGAATGGTATTGTTAGGAAAAATGTCAAATAGTATGTCAAATAGTATTCCCGTATGTCTCAAAAATCAAAAATATTGCTGTGGCCTTCTTTCTAAATAAGGCACTCGCCATTGAAAACCGCCCACCTACCTGAGTATGAGTGGAAAAGCGGTTCTGAAAAACATGCCTACACTTTTCATAACTCCATATGTGGCCCGAGGCATACCTTGAGCTCATTTGCGCTCTGCTGGTTTTCCAAAGAGAGATGTTCTTTGACGGATGAGAGCTGCTCACACTCCTGCTGCAGCTTGCTGTTCTTCACCTGCACCTGCTCCAACTCCTTGGTGGATCGCTCATACAAGACCTGTAACAGCCAGGGAAGAAGGGAAACATATGATTATTACATAGTGCAATACAGTTGATATAAACCATAATACCAAATATACATCGGTCTTAAAAGGTTGTGGTCAACCTAACTAGACGATAAAAGATTCACTGACAATAATATCCCCTGGGGAATATTTCTTTATTCAAGTGCACAGGTTAAAATAACATTTGTTTTGCTTTGTGGTGGCCCAACACCTTACTATGATCTAACTGTAAGCTGGTTTAGAGTTTCCTGTACTGTACTTTGTTGCCATACAGTTTTTGTTGTACAATGGTTGGAACAGGGGGTATACCATAAACCAGGGAGATGATGTTAAATATAGAATCATATACTAATGGAAACCTAAGCAAAATATATACATATATAATCATGTATAATATTGTGCTTTTAACTAAGGCGATAGATATAACAGCCCCATAAAGAGTATCACCTTTAGCTCTTTGAGCTGCTGCTCCTGTCTGTGCTGCTCCTCTTTGGCCCTCTGGCCCTGCTGGTTGAGAGATTTGATGTCGGCCATCTTGGCCTCCATGTCGGTGTGCAGCTGCTTCACCTCCTTGTCCAGCTTTTCCTTCAACCTCATCTCCCGGGAAATCTCATTCTGTTGTACCTGGGTCTCCTGCTGGAGCTGGGTTTAGACACAGAGCATCAACAGCTTGGCTTCAGACTAGACTATTATTCATTCTATTATTATTTCATTTTTTTTAAACATAACTTGTGATCATAATGGTTTTAATGCATATCACTTATATAGTATAAACAATATTATCATTTATTTATTTATAGTTTTCTATAGCTCCTCTCTGACATGTGTTCAGTGTAAAAGACAACCTGTTCATAACTAATTGCCCCTAGATGAATTAATAAAGTTGTTTGAATTGAATTGAATTAGATTTCATTTAACTCTTTTCGTGGCAGTGGTAACCCCCTGGCCTCAGTAGAGCAGTCTGTGTTCCTCACTGCTGGATCCCCAACTCTGGAACTTAATGTGCTAATTGTGGCAAAAAAAAAGACTGAATCGTAACTGGAACTAGTCATATACAACACAGGTAAAGATTTCCCTTACAAATTTGGCAAAAAAAGCTTTTGTTTAACTATGTACCGTTTGACTCGTGTGTTCATATGGCCATCTGCAGATTCATTGTTGTAGTAAATTACTGCAAGTGCAACAATAAGTAACGTAACAAGTTCAAAACAATCGGATTCCTTGCTTCTCTGAATGTCTACTTTGCTGTTGGAAAATCGGGTAAATTGATGTGAATTTACACTTGATTAAAACTAAACATGAGATTATTTCTTCCATCATACAGACTACTTGTATCTCTGCCAATAAAATAAAATTTGACCATATATGAGAATGTACATGCACTGTATTTACCTGAGCAATATTCTCTAAGGCAGTATCTCGCTGGGCCTCTATCTCCTGCTGGGTCGCGATGGCCTTGTCAAGTTTTTCTCTCAGAGCCTCCACGTCTACTAGCAGCTGATCCCTCTCCTTGGTCAACTCCTCACTCATTTGAAGTAGATCGCTGAAAACAACAAGATGACAGTTGGTCCCATTGACCTAAAAGATCCACAAAATAAATTGATTATCCTCATTGGGGAGGAGGACTAAACCTCTGCTCTTTGTCTCTAGGGAAGCCCTGCTGTTGTGCAGCCATTTTGGTGAGGTTGGCCACTTCTTCTTTTACATTTCTGATGGTCTCTTTGTCTCTCTTCTCTTTTTCGTGAGCCGCATCGATCATTTTCCAAGCTTTATCCAGCTCCTGCAGTGAAAGCAAAGAAAAGTTTTAGACAAAAAAATCGAAGTTAAAGGTGGAGTGAGCGGTTCTGGAGAATCCTTATTGTCAAAATCACTTTTTATAAGTGAATATCTTTTCACGTTCCACAACCTGGCTGTCCATACTGTTTGAGCAATGAAAAAAAATCTGGTGTTAATACACAGCTTAGGCTCAGTAAACTGGTACAGTACCTTAACAAACTTTGTGTAAACAAAGGGGAAACACCATAGCAAGTAACATGCCTGTTTGTTTACAGAGCCTAGGCCTGTTTTTTTTTAGCGCGTACAGTAGCCTACTAAGCGGTAGCAGATCGTGAGGAGATATCGACTGATTTTGACAAAAAGTGATTTGGACAACAAGCATTCTCCAGAATCGCTGACTCCTCCACCTTTGAATCCAATATAACTTGCTATACCAAACAACACAAGCTCCATCAATTGATTCATCTAGTCTCTATGTTGGATATCATGCCAAATCAGGGCCCCAAACAACCAAATGAATTAATAAATAAATACAACATGCTCTCCATGTTTTGGCAACGTATACCCTCTTTAGTGAAGTGATTGTTGTCTCATCCTCCCGGGTGAGTTTCAGAGCAGCAGCCACTTTAGTTGAGCTGGACACGATCTCTGCGTTCAGCTCCCTGCATTTAGACATCAGCCTCCTCTCGTTGTCTCTGGACTTCTTCAGCGCGTGGATGAGCTTCTCGTACTCGCTCCGGACCTTCTCCATGCTCTCGTCCCCCACCAGCTCACTGAGGACCATCTGGAACTCCTCCAAGGACTCCAACATCTCCTCTTCCACAGGTCCTGTCTCCTAGGAAATACAGCAGAGCACACACACACACACACACACACACACACACACACACTGTAAGTTAAAAATGTGTCAATACATTCAAAGTGAGACCAAGCTTAGAGTGGCTCTAAGTCCTGGGATAAAAGGGATATCCAATGATATAACTAAACAACAGGTGGCACCGGGCAAAGTTATGACAGCTGAATTTAGGCTACTTCACAAAAGGGTAATTTTCAAGTGTTGACCTTGTATTTGACAATGCATGTTACAGTATTTAAAAGGTAATAGATAGCAGAGTAATTAATTTCCCTCGCGCTGTGATGATGGGCGTCAGGTTTGTCAAACTTTAAGCATATTTTGCTAACAATTAGTCGCTTTTTAACCTTACCAGCATTATGTAAATGTATTAACGCCTAATTAAATTAAGTTGTCTTGTAAAGCTTTTGAGGCCAAACTCTTGTGAAGACCACTTACCTCCATTATACGAACTGAAGAGTCAATATATAATTTGTGAATCCTTGAGAGTAGTGTCGCATTGGCACCTGCGTTTTAGAAATGGAGCTACTGTTACTGTTGACGTCGGTTGCTCAGCAACCCCTGATCTCGCGAGATAAAGGCCCTGTTGGCCACAGGTCCATGCATTGCCTGCAGGTTATATGTCCATGCTGCAGGGTCGGAGAACAATACAGTGTAGAAGAATAGATACAAAAATACGAAGATAAGAGAGTGTGTAGGCTACTGCTTATATGGAGGACCTCAAGGCCGATGGAAATTGTTCTAATATAGTAATTCATTAATGTAGCCTATATATTTAAATTATTTAGGCTATATTTATACAATTCCTCTATATAGCCTAATAATGGATTAATTAGGCTTAATGGATTCGTAAACCAATTCATAAATTCTTGATTTTAATATTCAATTAGTTATTTAATTAATAAATGCTCTATTTCAATTTCCAGGTCCCTTGAGGTCCTCCATCTGGGTAGGTGACTAATTTCTGGAATAATTTGGACTTGGTTACACCTTGACCTGGGAGATATTGAAAAAAAGCTATGAATAGAATAAGCACTAAAAATATAAAGAGGTTTCTTTCCTGTGTGTGCTTGGTAGTACCGATTTAGGGAATAAGGTGTCACTAGGTCACTAGGTCACATGACAAGGGTATTGAAGAAAAATGCATGTATTCCTTGTCAGGTAGCTTAATAAAACTTTCTTTGAAGAACATTAGGAGAAAAAAAAAATCCAGTAATTCAAGCTCTACAGGAAGCGTTAAAATAAATTGCCTGTGGGCGTTCTCTGCCCTGACTCCATGTGAAGTAGCCCTAACCAAAGGCAATTTCTCTGGGGGCTGCATTTGCCCTAAGGGACTTGTTTATAAATGTATGCCAGGCTATGTCAGGCCACACACAAAAAAGTTGCAAATGGAGAAAAACTCAAATGCCAACCTTTTCCCAGTTCTTTAATTGTCTATGGACTGAGGATGCAGGAGGTATCCTGCGTTATCATAGGCCTATTCGATCAACAGGCGGGACCCACTGTGTCTCTTCCCAAAACAACTTAATATGGATGGCACGGAAAGATTCCTTATTTAGCTCCCCATCGGGCAACATTTTCTGGGCTCTGATATTTATAACAGCACACGCAAATGCTCACATTTCCCCGTTGTCACAGCATTTGGTATAAACTTTGTGGACATCTAGTGGTCAACATGTGCACTCCATGAGCAGTAAAAAGCCTTCTTCAAGTCATTTTTTTCAGAGAGTTATGAATGAGTGAACCATCACCAGACGAACGTAAAAAAATTGTTTATGTCGAAGGACACTTATTTAGCCTGCATATTTTAGACATACTATATGTTTTTATAATATATCTAATCAACTATATTAGGTCATGCATGGAGCTTTCAGTAAGTAGTCAGGGTAATGTCACTTTATATTTATGACTAATATTATCTTTAGTGTAATGAACTAGAGATCTGCAGGGTAATGAACTCTATGAACTCAACTTAGAGCTTTGGGCATGATTGGGTGGCCAAGAGACAGGAGGAGTCAAGGAACTCCTCAAAGATAGGCCTTAGTTAGCCTCCATCAATAACAACCTCTCTGACTTCCTTTTTCTGAAATGGTTTCCACAACGCTGTGTCTTATCCCCACTTCTGTTCTGCATATAAACAAAATAAATAAATATGAAGGCAAAGATATTCCCTCATAAAATTTGCTGATGTGCCTGGTTGCCTGTCTGCAGGATGCTATCAGCCCCACACAGGAAATGAGAAGCTTTAATGGGAAAGATACTGTCACTATGTTGTATACACTGCATTCATATAAAGGCAACACTATTGTTAATGCTCCAGATTTCCTTGCGCTGAAACCAAAGATCTAAGAATTTATTTATGTACACAATAGGCATATTTCTATCAAATGTTCACAAATGTGTTTAAATTGTGTGAGCACTTCTCCTTTGCAGAGATAATCCATCCACCTGACATGTTCGGCTTTTCACTGAATCTTCCCCAAGATCGTTTAGACCAAGTCTTATTTAGTTCCAACATTTGCTCAGCAAGTCAGTAATTGAGGAAAATTAACAGTCACCAGATACTGTATGTGAGGGTAGTGATAAATGGGCACTTGAGCTTGATACCAGTATCATCATGAAGAAAATGTTTTGTTAGGGAATACATTTTAACTAACTTTATTTTTAATTATTACATGATGATATACACTATTCAATTGATCAAACAATAGTATGCATGCACCAACTGCATTAGTTCAGGTTTTGTATCTTGTCTCTGTTAAAGTTCAGTATAAGTAGCATAAGATTTACTGTAGTAATTTTTTCCCCTGTCCTGCAGCAGCCATATTGCTCAGGAAGAGAATGCGTCCTCCCCTGAAGAATGTATTTGTCATGTATATAATGGCTATGTCAACAGGGAATCCAAGCTTATACAGGGATACCCTCTGAGGGACACTGAGAATGATGCAAAGACTTTGCTACTTGTATGTCTGCCAAGTGATGACATTTTAGGCAACAAAAGCTGAGAAACTCGCCCTTTCATTTTGTCAAAGACGCAAAATTATTTGTGTGCCAATCAACCTGCTAAAGAAAGCTCAGTGTGACGGCACCTAGTCTAGATTGATTTCACTCCAGATAAAGGACCCTCAGATCTTTCTCTGAAAGAGATCTTGGGTTTTATCATAGTTTAACCAAATACATTTTTGAAAAAAAAGAAGATAATTCATTATCTTCGGTGACATGATATGTCGTCATCTATGATATATATGACCTACTAAAATGATCATTTCTTTCACTAAAACTTAATTTGTCAAACACAAAGGATTTTCGTATTTACAGTTATTCTATGTGTTGTAGGTTTTTATCTCATCTCATCATCAACTGCTAATCCGGGGTCAGGTCGCGGGGGCAGCAGCTCTAACAGGGGATCCCACACTTCCCTTTCCGTGGCCACATTAACCAGCTTTGATTGGGGGATCCACAGGTGTTCCAAGGCCAGTGTGGAGACATGATCATTCCAATAAGCCTAGGTCTTCCCAGAGGCCTCCTTCCAGCTGGACATGCCTGAAACACTTCCCTAGGGAGGCACCCCTTCCTTACCAGATGCTCGACCACCACAACTGGCTCCATTCTACGCAAAGGAGTAGCAGCTCTGCTCCGAGTTCCTCACCGATGACTGAACTTTTAACCTTATCTCTAAGGGAGACCCCAGCCTCCCTCTTGAGAGAACCCTTTTTGGCCACTTGAACCTGCAATTTAGTTATTCAGTCATGACCCAGCCTTCAGGACCATAGGTTAGGCTAGGAACAAAGATCAACCTGATTATACAGATATTGGATGGCCCTGAGAAGGGACCCCCCAACCCCATACTCCTGCAGCACCATCAAGTTTTTTTAGTGGTGCACAATTAATGTACTAGCATGCGCGATGTGTGCTTTTGCATGGTCATAACTGCGCGAAAGGCCGTAATCTGCAGTAAATAAATGTGCACGTGTCTCCAAGCGTTTCTCTATCAGCTGCTCTGTGTATGCAGCTTTGCGCGCGCGATTGTACTGCAGTGTTAGTATATGGTCCATTATTTGTATTTAGTGTGTCTGCATAATATTGCAGCAGTAGAACTTTGCTTTGTACTGTCTGCATGTTTGCACAAAAGTTGTACCTTCACATAGCAAACAAAACTCAGTGTCTGTAGTTTTGTTGTATTCAAATAAGCAGTTGTTTATTTCTGTACTGTGCATTGGCTGCACCGCGCCGCGCCTCCCATGACCCTGGACAGTGACCCCTTGACAAACACATTTGTAGCAGAGTAGCCTACATCTATTTCTATGTATTTTGATAAGCTGTTGAAGAGTTAACCTATTGTGTTTTCCTGAACTGATAAGATTGTTAAACACTTAAACAACAGGCAGCCTATGTTAATCAAATAGGGATTTTTTTTATAAGCTGGTGAACTCTATTTGATAAAATAAAGACAATATATGCACTCTTATGTCGTTGTAGTGTTTTATAGTAATTGAATAGCCCTGTCCTACAGTATCTCCCAGTGATCCCAGTCATACGCCTTCTCCAGATGCACAAAATACATACTGTATATACAGGATTGGCATACTCCCAAGCCCCCTCTAGACTCATTGCAAGAGTAAAAAGCTTGCCAGGTCGGAATCTGCATTATTCCTGTTCAATCCGAGATTTGACTATAACTTATAACAGTCCTTTCCAGCACCTTGGAGTATACTTTACCTGGGAGGCTGATAGGTGTGATAAGCCTGTAATTGGAACACACTCTCTGGTCCCCATTTTTGAATAGGCACTGTCCCAGACTTCCAACCACTGTTGAAGAGGGTGTCATCCAAGACAGCCCCTCCATACCTAAAGCTTTCAGCATTTCTGGACAGATCTAATAAATCCAGGTTGTTTGACTAACTCAGTGACTTCCACCAGGGAAATTGAAATTGATCCCCCACCAGCTTCTAGCTCTGCCTCCTCCATAGAGTGTGTCTTAGTCGGATTCAGGAGATCCTAAAAGTGCTCCTTCCACCGGGTGATTACCTCCTCAGTTGAGGTCAACAGCGTCCCATCCTTACTGTACTTGCTTGGATGGTTCTCCGTTTCCCCTTCCTCAGGTGCTGGACGGATTTTCATAAAAACACTTTGATGCAGACCTAAAGTCGTTTTTTCCAAACTTCTTCAACAAATGCTTCTTTACCTCTTTCACAGCAGAGACTCTGCCCTTCGAGACCATCTGTGCCTATCAAACGCCTCAGTAGTCCCCAAGAATAGCATATACAGTGTTTGAGGGTTACCGCCCCTTTAGGCACCTAAGGCCAAGACTAAGCTTCCAGCCGCAGCTACAGCAATGGAAGTTTTGAACATCGACCACTGGGGTTTAATCTTCAACAGAGAGGCCAGGAAAGTTCTTATCACCACCAGATGGTGATCAGTGGACAGCTTGCCCCTCTCTTCACCTGAATTTCCAAAACATGTGGCCTCAGATCAAATGATAGTACGTTCATAAAATCGTTCATCGACCTTCGGCCTAGGGTGCTCTGGTACCACGTACACTTATGAAAATCATTATGATTGAACAAGGTGTTCGTTATAAACCATCCATGACTAGAACAGACGTCTCATAACAAACAACCGCTCGGGTTCAGATCAGGGAGGCCGTTTCTCCCAATGATGCCACTCCAGGTGTCTCCATCATTTCCCATGTGCCTGTTAAAGTCTCACAGCTGAACAATGGAGTCCCGTACCAGAGCCCCATAAAGAACTCTGTTCAGGGTCTCCAAGAAGGCCAATTGCTCTGAGCTGCTGTTTGTTGCATACCAACAGACACGCCCATGACCCCTGACCTCCCGGGCCCCATGGTGGTCCCCGGACATTCTGTTGTATATTTACTGTATGCAACAACAACAACAACAATTTGCTGATTATAGTGTTTATTTAAAATAGACCTAAGAAAGAGTAGCTGTGGGATGGCTCGTGGTGTAGTGGATAGAGAGTATAAAAAAGTGACATAATCCAAATAGAGGTAAATTCCTTTTATTCAAAACTTTAATTGAAAGTCCTTTTCAGTGCTCCACTGTACACTAACTAAACTCATGAAAAGTAACACAATGTTAGAGTTAGTACAATTTATGACAAATCTTTGTAGGGCCACCATATAAAAATGTAATTATAACCAGTAGGCAAAAAAACTGACCTTATGAGATATGAGAGAAGAGATGGGAAATGGAGGACCGGCCTTGAAACTCCATGAACTTTGCTTTCTTACCTGTGACCAGGAATCAAAGTTTGGGGATCGGGTAGGAGGCCGGCAGCAGCTTGCAGCCTCACCGAGCAGATTGCCTGCTGCTGTGCTGACTGAGGGCTACTATACACACAAAGCATGAAAAGTGTGGATTCCCGCCGCCAAGGGCCCCGCATGGTGGGCTCTGCACTTCCCTACCGTCCAGGGGGAGAAAGGATCGGCTCAGTCAGCAGGGCCAGGGCCACTGGAGTGATGAAAAGATAATTCTCCCCCCCCACTGCCGCTGGACCTCATGTGGCGTCAAACCATTTGTGAGCGGTGACACTGGCAGATTGGGCCGAAAGGATATGAGTGGGAAACTTCAAAACCTGCTCATGTTTCTGTGAATTTGAAAAGGATTTGTATAACACATTCAAATTTGATGGACTTTCCCATGTTCGCTCTCGGACAGCCCTTTTTTGTTGACATGTTCAAATAATGAATCTCTTATGTGTAGGATCCCTTTTTCCCCCCTGCTCCTGAGTCCCGTTTCTAGTTGCCGGGTAGGGATGCTGTGCGAACCATTCCATCGTCTGTCCCAAGCTTATGGAGAACCGCTGACTCGCTGGCTTCCAGGAACTAGGGTGAGTGGTTCTTACCTTTTCGGCTTTACCTTTTTAACCTCATGGCTGTCAAAAACAACACCGTCTGCTGTCAGAGCTAGAGACGCTAACTGCAAACAAACTCCTTAAATTTAGCTAGTTTCCTCAGGACTGGGACTCTGTTTCTGTGACTGACAATGATTATGGGATAAGAGGCTGCAGGACAATGAGATTTGCACACAGAGATAAGCCATTATACCAATGCATGAAATGATTGTAGTTACCAGCACATTATCCACCATAATTCCTTCATTTGATGGCCAACTCTTCAATTGTTCAAAGATAATTCAATGTGACATTTGACTTTTTTGATTCTGTTTGACAGGGTTACGAATGCTGTTCCCCCTAAACAGTCAAAACTGTTAGAGAGATAACTATTGGGGAGTTATTTTTTTCTCGAGTGAACAATGATGAAGTGCATAAACTGTATTTCTTACAATGTCCTGCTGTTTCAGGTGCTGAGATGGAACATATACTCTTGATTCTTCTACTGTTTAGTAAGACCTTATTGGTTGGAGCTCAATTCAATGGATACAACTGTGATGCCAACTTTCATAGCCGCTTCCCCGGTGAGGAACTCAAAGAAACTGACACATATTTTAACACTGCTTTTTTTCTTCTTTAGAATTACTGGACGGAATACACATGTGAAGATGTTTTTGATAGAAAGTTTTCCTCAAAGTAATGAATTATTATTTTTTTCTTTTGGATTTAAACAAAAAATGTAAACGGTGGTTTTGGACTGTATTTCATTTCCAATAGCATGATTATAAAATGCCAATTTTAATTAATTTATTCCATATAACAAAATATCTTATGTTGTCGAATTTCTAAGTCTCTGTGTGTGTGTGTTGCAGCGGAGAGAGATATCAGTGTGTACTGCGGGGTGCAGACAATGACCCTCAAGATCAACTTCTGCCCTGTCCTCTTTTCCGGCTACACCGATACTGACCTGGCCCTCAATGGTCGCCATGGAGACGCCCACTGCCGCGGTTTCATCAATAACAACACCTTTCCCTCCGTCGTCATCTTTACTATCAGCCTGGCCACGCTAGAATCCTGTGGCAACGCTCTGGTGGTAAGATGAACTGGAAGGGTTTTGATCATTTTTTTTTACAAATCAGAAATGCTAGTGATGCCAATTTCTTTGAGAAAATATCAATAAATCAAATAAAATAAAAATACATAACTGTAAAAAGAGCAGATAATGTTAAGGTTGAGCTTTGATTTAGGATTGGGCCATGCATTAGGCTACAAAGACACCCTGCTGGAAAGTGTGTCCAAAATAAAATGTAGGCTAGTCTGTGATGATGATGACTACAATTCATTCACGGTAGGCTATACCTTTTTTTTTGTTACAATGTTGACAAGTTGTGTTCATGCTGCATGGGAATGAAGTACAGGACTTGTTATCTCTGTGAAAATTCTAAAATTCTTGATTGAGCACATCAAAGTAAATCTCTGCTGAGCGGGCCCGGCTCTACCATCAATTTTTTTGCTGTTGTTCTGGATGGGAACAGTTTTCTGGATGATCCGTTTTCTCAGATAAAAAGGGATTGAGTTGAGGATTAGTGAAGGGCATTTCTATGCACGTTGGCTGATGGTATCAACCCCCTCTGTCCAGTTTGGCTACAGTAAGATAATGGGTGTCACTCAGCGACTCGGCACAAATGTTACCCACACTGATCTGATCTGTTGGTTTTTTCGCCGCAGGTCTCCACGGCTCAAGGGCCCAATGCGTATGGGAACCTGTCACTGGTGCAGATTGGAAACATATCAGGATATATCGACACACCCGATCCCCCCACCACCATCAGCTACCTGCCCGGCCTGCAGTACAAGTTCAGCTGCAGCTACCCGCTGGAATACCTGGTCAACAACACCCAGCTGGCCTCGTAAGTCTCATTCAACGTGATCATTTACACTGTTTGAAAGAGCTCTAGTGCGGTGCTTCAGAGTGCCAGCAAGCAATACAATGAAATGAGTAATGCAAATTGTTGACAATAATAGCATTAAACATATTGTCTGCTATTAAAAGGTGGCACTTAAAACAGTCATGAAAGGATTTTTTTACAACTCAAATACATGTACATGGGATGGACAAATCAATAAAGGAGAACTCACTCAAACGGATGTTCTTAGTATAATACATTCAGAGAACACATCAAATTCAACCTAAAGAATGATCATAGACTTGAATGATAAACGTCTCAACTCTGACACAAAATGTGAACATTCCCATCTTCACATACCTAAAATTGTTAGAGTTAGTGGGGGGGGGATTGAATTTTCAGACTCTGCACAGTTTGATTCAGATATGATGTGAATACATTGTGTAGGTCAACCATATACGAAAGCTGAATGAAGCAAAATGAGAGATGTTTCTTCAGATTCTTCAGTTTTTAGGTCCATCAAGTGTGTTCTTCTTTATTAATAATATTATATGATATTATTAAACATATTTTAAAGATGCAAATGTTTGCTGAGGTCAAAATATTGGAATCAATTTTCAAAATGGTTTTGGGAGCTATCAACCTTTTTATGTCTTTACTGAAGGTCAGCAGCTGCAATCTCAGTGAAGGAGAGCAATGGTACTTTCATCAGCACGTTGAATCTACTGCTTTACAACGTAAGTTTCCATCCGTTGAGTCTAAATATCTGTTATCTTGCTGTACTTTGGGAGCTGAGGCTTTACCATTGGAGACAAAGCTTTATTCCAGAGCCCTGTAGCTATATGTTAAGATATATGTTAAATTATTCTGCACCTTTGACATCTGTTATTGCTAGTCTGAGAAAAAATTATGATACGTGTACGTGACGGGGAAGATGCCAAATGCTCACAAACCCTTTTGTGCTGCTCAAGTAGACAGCAAATTACCTTTAATCCTGTAATTGGAGAAGATTATAGTCAGTTTTATACTCGGTGATACACTGTACACTGAACTGTGGTGAAACTGAACAAATCCCTCCGAGCAATAAGAATGGATGAAGTCTGGAATTGTGATATGGATGCTAAAATGCGATTGTGGTTTTATGTACTCAAGGACTCGACATACGTTCAGCAGCTGTCCATCCCCATGGCAGGACTGACCCTGAAGACGCGGGTATTTGCAGGTGTCAAAGCTTCTAACCTGGATAGGAGGTATAATTCAGTCAACATCTTACTCATTCATACTCAATACATCACCAGACGACCTTGTACAGTTTATACTAATTCTACTGGCAGAGTGTAGGCTGAATGGCTAATGTATAACTTCATGTACTACACTATCATTGTGTCATCTGCCAAATTGTTGGATTTCTTGAACAGAAATAATGCAATTAGTACAAATCATAGATAGTAAATAATATGGATGTAGCATCCAGGCTGACCTCAGTTATTCACACGGCATCCAATAATCCTGGTTTGTGCGCGTCGCCAGTTTGTGAGGGGGAGGGAGATAGCTGACGTATACCTCCGAGGCAAAGTGAGGGACAACAGGCGGAAAACTGTCACTCAAGAGATCGCGCCAATACATTTTAACCTCCGATAAAATAAAAACTAGCGCGGTCCGAAAAAATTCACCCCACTCAGTGTTGTCATGGAGATATGACCTAAACATACAGACTAAAATGGTTTTGTGGACGAGGCTGTAAATAGGTTTGATAAGACTTTGAAAACGGCCTATCTAACAAGTGAGGCTAAGAAAAATGGCTCAGTCTTGGTACCACCCCCTAGTGGCACTTCCGGTTACTACAGTTGTGGTCACTTCCTTATTGGACGCTGGTAAAAATCGCTGAGGTTGGGGCTTGGTACAAATTCACGGTAAGGAGACACACACCTATACAGACGGTGTAGAGCAATAGTGTTACGAAAAAATAAAACAAGATTAAATTTGAGTAAAGAGAAACTTAAGCCGATGAAAGTGAAAACAGCCGACAGTGTCAAACTCTGCGCATTCATTTGTAATTACTCATCCTTGTTGTGGAATAGGTGGAACATTCTAATGGACTACTGTTACACCACGCCCTCTGGAAACCCTAATGATGACCTCCGCTATGACCTTTTCTTTAGGTAACTCATATTTGAGGAGAGATCAAAATAATTTTCTTCAGTTTTGATATTTCTCTTGCTCGCCTTTCAAATAATGCCTTTTTTTTTTTCATTTTCCCAGCTGTGAAAAAGACCCCCAGACCACTGTCTTTGAGAACGGGAAGAGCCAAATGGGTCGCTTTGCCTTTGAAGTATTCCGCTTTGTCAAGCACAAGAACCAGAAGATGTCCACTGTCTTCCTGCACTGTGTCACCAAGCTGTGTCGAGCCGATGACTGTCCCATGCTCATGCCAGTGAGACTAACAACGGACACCTTCACACGTAACAGGACAAAAACTATAAACACACACACCCATTTGTTTTTAAAAGTATCTCTCTTAAACCCATGCAGCTATACGGCTTCCTGCATGTGGTAAAGAGACTCCAAATTACACCTGCTCAACATTCAAACAGTTCAGCTCAAGCACACAATCAACAGCGGTGGAAAGTACCAAAAGTACATTTACATAACTTCTGTTCAACAGTACAATTCTAAGGGACCCTAAAAGAGTATTTCCATTTGTTGTTACTCCACTGCACTTATTGTAAATGCCTGTAATCACAAGCCAGTTAAAGTCTTTTACTTACAAAATATATTGTTATCCCTTTCAATATGATGTTTTTGTTAGGTTTTGTTAACTTACTCAACAGTATGTAACATTGAGCATTAGTTCCAACTTATCAGCTGCATTACATTCTTCTTACATACATAATTAATAAGAATATAATAATACATTTATAAAATGTAAAAAGACTACATTAAAGGTGGAGTCAGTGATTCTGGAGAAGGCTTTCTGTGAAACTATGTTTTTGTCAAAATCAGTGAATATCTCATCACGATCCGCTACCTCGGTATACCTCCATATTATGTTAGGGCTGGGAAAAAAAGCATGTTGATACACAGTCTAGACTCTCTAAACTGGTATGTAAACAAAGGGTATGTAAACAAAGAGGGCCCAACATAGCTAGCAATATGCTTGTTTACAGGGCCTAGGCTGTGTTTTAACACTGGAATACTTTCAGCAAGCACACAGTACAGACAGGCAGCGGATCGTGAGGAGATATTTACTGATTTTGACAAAACACGATCCATCTCCAGCATCACTGACTCCACCTTAAATGGGTAATCATATTGACCTTCCAGTTTGTGTCTCCTGTAGTAAGTAAATGGAGCACACCAGAGAGGGGGGGTGTTTTTCTTTTAACTGCCACCACATCTGTCTTTTCCATTTTGTCATAGATCTGTGGGAGTAGGAAAAAGCGAGATTTGTTAGAGGGAAAGGACTCGAACGCAGCATCGGGGAATGCCGTCCTGACAGCAGGGCCAATCATCACTCGGAGTGGTACAGTTTGATAACACTATTCCTCCTCTTCTGTTTTCCATTTCCCACAGCGTCTGTTTCCCACCAAAGTCACCTTTCTTTGTGATTTTATCCAAACAGCATTGTTACTGTGTCTGAGGAGCCTTTTCTTCCTAACCTGAAACATAATACTCACAGTAAAGTGCCCCAAGCTCTTTTAACATTTTTAATCTGGCCACTACTTCTCTCCTGCTGTGATTTCTAATGGCTGTTTTCCAAATTCCATTTATTATAAGGTACTCGAGTGTGACAGACTCAAGGTTTAAGCATGCAGTGTATTGTTTTAATGGCATACTGCTGACTCATGTACTGTATAAGTAACTAACAATTTGCTTATGCAGTTAAGTTCACTTCACTTGTTACAATTGAATGCTCTTTACCTTTTTTCCACAGATGAAACGCCAACCAACAACTCTCAGCTGGGTAAGCCTTTACATGTTGTTCTGAGTGTGGAATGACACTGTTAAAGCCTCTGGAAACTTGGTCTAAAATAGTAAAATTCAATATATGATATCATGGATGTCTCAAAACAGCAGTTGTAATGGGTAGATTGTTTGTCAGGAGTGTGCACAACTCTTTTCAGTCTTTTAATGTGGTATTGCTTTTCAATTATATCAAATTCCAAATTGTAAAATAAACTGATATCTGATTGTGTAATCTTTCTCAAGCGTGAAAAATGAAGATCAAGTTTTTAGAATGGTTGTCAATAAATTAACATATGTGATTGTTTTTTTTCTTTGTGTGTTTGTGCTGCTCTAGCCAATCTGAAAGCTCCAGTGTTTCAGATGAACACAGTGACCAGCGCACTGATCTCAGGCCTGATCATTCTGGGCCTCATGAGCATTTGCTTCTTCATCTTCTCCCTCACCCTCCTCAAAGGGAAGGCCTCTCCTGTTAGCACGCTGTCTGGAGCCCGCAACCCAGCCTTCAGCTGAGAGCCAGCTCAGATGTGACGTGATGTTTGTGCATGTAGTTATTTTTTACAGGAGAATAAAAGCTAAAATGTTGATTTAGAAGAAGAAGAAAAATGTAACAATTCTGTGCAATGTGCATTATAGTAGATTTTATGCAGGACCCTTTTTTATACTGTATGTTGTTCTGTACTTTATATGTCAACCATGTGACATGCTATAGGCCTCATTTGTCATGCAGCTTGAACCCACATAGCGGGAACACTAACTTGATTCAATACCTCAGCTACACAGCTTCCAATTGCAGGGTATAAGCTCAATCACGAGGCTTTGCAGAACAATGTAATTATAATCACTTGTTATAATCTGCACTTCCAGCTGAGAGGCCGAAATTTAAGAACAGTTAATTAAAAAATAATAGAGAAAAACTAAAGAAACAAAAGTTAAAACCCTTGATCCAGTAGTTGAGTGAGACAACAACACTCCCGCTGTATTGTTAAGCTCAATGTTTTCTTGACTTAAAATCTATATTGTTATAGCGTCTGGAATAAATATTTAATTTATTAATATTGCTACATATTAGTGGTATAGCCTTATAATTAATCAATTGATA